>WBMW01003485.1:1138358-1162607 GCA_013396635.1 Penelope pileata
GCCGCTCGCGGAGGGCTCCGCACGCTGCTTCTCACGCACAAGATCGGCACCATCGGTACCGCCCGCGGGGAGCGGGGAGGCCCGGGGCGGTGCTCCCTCCGCGCGGTGGTGCTGAGGGCTCTCCCGTACTGCTCCCCTTAGGCGAGATGTCCTGCAACCCCTCCTTCGGCGGCATCGGGAAGGGGCACCTCGTGAGGGAGGTGGACGCCCTGGACGGGCTGTGCGGCCGCGCCTGCGACCTCTCCGGGGTGCACTACAAAGTCCTCAACCGCCGCAAGGGCCCCGCCGTGTGGGGGCTGCGCGCGCAGATCGACCGCCGCCGGTACCGCCGCGCCGTGCAGGTGCGTGGGGGCGGCGGGGGGGCGGCCCTGTCGGGGGCCGAGGTAATGCCTCCCGCTCGGCTCCCTGGAAAAAGCAGCAAAGAGCGCAGGAACGCTGTTGGGCAGAGCGAATTCGCGGCTACAAAGCACTGCTTTCCAGCGTAGTCAGCACCCTTAGTTGTGCGTTTTCGCCAGCCCAAAACGTGGCTTGTCTTCCACATGGCTGAAAGGTGCCGCCACCCCTCGCTGTGCTGACAGCCACTGCTTGGCCTCCATCAGCCCTGGGTGCCCGCCCCTTTTGGGTGCCCGGCCTTTGGGCTCGCCTGGGCCCCGCTGGGTGAGAGGAGTGATCTTGGGCCGCATGTAAAGCATGTGATACAGCTAACAAATGTAACTGATGGCATTTGTTTTATTTTTAAATGTTTTTTTTTTTTTAACAAAACATAAAAAGGAGCAGCAAAAGCATGTAACTGGTGGGATATCTGGCCTTGTTGCTGTGAAACCAATACGTCAGTATTGTTTGATGGAAGTGGTTGTGATTCTCAGCGTGTTCTCAAGGTGTTCATCAGAGATTTTCGATGAAATCTCACTCCCCCTGTGCTTCACCTTTGAAAACAGTTGTTCACAAATGAGCACACTGCCAAAAAGCAATGATGTGAACAAGGCGTGGTTGTGAAATGGGGGATATTTGGCTCTGGTAAGACAGGGCTTGTAAAAGTCATACAGAGACATGATCGCATTTTTGAGTTGAATATCTGAGTGCAACTCCATCCATTCCATTTGAAAATTCGCAGGACAAGTATTTATGTCAACTGAAAATGGGGTGCCAAGTACACCAAAAAGTTGATGATTTTTCCAGCAATCTTGAAACCCGTTCTCAAATTCCTTTATCAAAACAAAGCGAGGCTGCATGTTTTTTGCTGTTGGCAGGGGTGTGTTTAGCCAATGCATCAAGATGCATACAGTTATTTTGAGTTAGCGCTGCACTGCACCCTTCCTGTGTCCTGGCTGCAGCTCAGACGGCGCCCGTCACACACGGATGTCTTGGGGGAGCCAAGGGGCAGGCCGCAGTATGAGCTGTGCTGGGGGATGTTTTGCAGTGTGGGTTCTGCCCCCATCCCTGGGGGTGACCAAGGCCAGGTGGGCCCAGGGCAGTGTGCTCTGCTGGGCAGTGTCCCTGCACCAGGCACAGAGCTGGGCAATCATTAAGGCCCCTTCCAACCCAACCGTCCTGTTGTTCTGTGATAGATCGTCTTATATCTTGTGGCCTTTTATGTTTGAGAAGAGATGCGCCTGGTGGTAGTGTGGCTTCGTGCAGAGCAGGACAGGGTCTGGGGGTCCCCATGCAGAAGTAGGGCAGCGCTGTGGGTTGGGTCTGCACAGGGCTGCACCGTGTGCCACCCAGTCCTGCTGCTGCCCCAGAGCTGCAGTGGCAGCCGGGAGCTGCGCTCTGCAGCCGGGGGTAGCAGGGTCAGCACCAGTGTGGGGTCTGAGGTTACTGTCTGGGGTACCTCAGGCACGTGTTAGGATATTTGACTATTACAACTGGGTAAAAACAGCAGGATGGGGACTGCAGACTATTTTAAAACAAATTCGAGAGTAATGACTAGTTTTAAAACATAAGTTTATTTCGTGGGATTTTGTGTCTATCCGTGTGCTGGAGTATTAGAGTAAATTGCCCAAAGCTGAAGTAATTGGATGACGTATAGATGGTGACACTTTTTTTTTTTTTTTAAATCATCTTCCTATGTTTCCTGGACAGCTTTCTGGCCGGTGCTTTGATGCAGTATAGGTTACTGAGGCTCAGCATACTTTTAAAAAATTCTCTAGCTTTTTGTGTACAGATCAGACTTAATGAATCAATAGTTTATTTTGAGCTTGGACTCTGTGAATGAAAAGTTCTACTTAGTAGATCTGAAGCAGGTACAATAGCTGCGTGTCCGCCAGGTGGAATGGAGGAGGGAAGGAGTTGATGGATGTGTTGGAAATCAGAAAGGTTTGGGACTGTCCAAATGTCTTGAAACTTCTCAGATTTTTGCAGTAACTTCTTTCATGACAGAAGGAAATTCTGAGCACACCGCTGCTGACAGTCCGTGAGGCGTCTGTGGAAGATCTTCTCCTGGCAGAGCCAGAACCAGAGCGCCCTGGGAAGTGCCAAGTCACAGGAGTTGTCCTGGGTATGTGCAGGTACCTCGGTGAGCGCCTTCGGGCACTGTATGCCAAGAGCAGCCCACAGGTTAAACACTTCTGACTCATCCGTGAGAAAGTGGCATTAGCTAACAGAGGTGCTGGCTGTAAACTAAACTGCATTAACATCTGTGATGCAACGAAAAGCATAACTGGATTGATTGGGTGTTGGGAGGTTACATAAGCTTGATCTTCTTCAGACTCGTGATTCTGAATTCCGTGCTGTGTTTTGAGATTTAGTTTGGCAAGTGGAGCATGCTGCAGACAACGTCTCTGGACAGCAGTGTCCTGTTACTAGCAGTCTCGTGCCTTGCTGCCACTCGCTGATCTCATAAACAGGATCTCCAAAATAAAGACTTGGACAGGATTCTTTCCCAAAAGTGGAATTTCTGTGTTTGGGCAAAGTGCTTGGGGGTTTAAGAAAAATAGGGGAGTGTACTGTACGTGCTGCTTATTATAGCTATTGCTGTTAACGCTGTTGGTCTTGAAATACTGATTTTGCCAAGTAATGAGATAGGTAAGCCCTCAGCAAACAGCAGTAGTGTGGTTTTAGACAGAACCACCAGTGTGTCAGTAACAGTGAAATATGTGTGTCTCTGAAAACGTCCCGTTTCAGGGGATGGGAGCACGGTACGCGCTGGGAGTGTCGTCCTGACCACCGGGACGTTTCTGAGGGGCATGGTCCTCATGGGACTGGAGAAGCACCCCGCCGGGCGCCTGGGGGACCGGCTGGCCGTGGGGCTGGCTCAGACTCTGGAGAGGCTGGGGTTTGCTGTGGGCAGGCTGAAGACTGGGACACCGCCCCGGCTGGCCAAAGACACGATTGACTTCAGGGGTCTGGAGGAGCGCAAAGCCGACAACCCTCCTGTGCCCTTCAGCTTCCTCAGCAAGGCTGTGTGGATCAAGGTGGGTAGCACACGGCGGGTGCACGCATAGCCGGGCAGTTAATGGGGGCAGCGGGCGCTCTGGGATTGGCAAGCTGAGATCAGGCAGGGAGTTGGTGTAAGGGACTTGTGTGGCTGGGAAGGGGAGCTGGGCAGCGCTGTGTGTTCCAAACAGGTTGTGTTTCTGACGTTGCAAAGGAAGAGATCGCTCGCCTTCTTTTCAAAGCAAGTACCTTTTTTCCTCTCACTTCTAAACTTGAGGACTAAATCTTTATTTTTACAATGAGAATTGCATGAAGTGGGGTGTTGTTAGCAATATTCTTCATGTGCTGAGTAAATGTCTGGTTTACGAAGTACATCCAGTATTAGACCAGCAAGCTTGCTGTCATAGCAATAGGAAAGGAGGTTAAAACATTGAAAGCAGAGATCATTAGTAGTGCTGACTAAGAGAGAAAAAGGATGGAGTTATCCAGAGCTCAGAGATGGCACATTAACAGTGAATTGAAAGAAGAGGAAACTCAATTTGCCAAAGAAAATTGTGCAAAATGGATGGCATTCTTACATAGTGTGGTTAAACAGCACCGATTTAAGTATCAGGAGTTAATTTGCCCCAGAGCATACAGGAATTGCAATGACTTATTGCAGCGTGGGAGGGAAGAGGGGGCAATAACACTGAAGTCCTAGGTATCTGTAGGAAAGGTTTTAAGGAGTTGAAGTCTAACATTTATTACTGTTTTGAATGTAAGTCTATCAACTCTTTTCCAGAAAAAATAGTGAAATCCTTTATATAGTGTTTTTCTTTCCAAAACTTGAATTTTCTATGTTAACTGCAGGATGTTGAGAGGTTTCTTTAGTCTTCACCAAACTCCTTAATTGGTTGTTAGCTGTAGTCAGCACTTACTCCTCTTACTTCAGAGCTTTGAATTCCTGTGGCTGATGTGATAGAATCTATTGCTCTAGTAGGAACATCCATCCTGTAATTAGGAATGCAATGTATAGGTTAAAACTTAGATCCTGGACTCTCGAGTTCTGTCCTTTTCTTGGTTTGCTGTGGGGCATGTTGCTCAGGCTCTCTGATCACTCCTGTTCTGTACACACAGTGGGTAAGACAGCACAACCCAGCGCTACAGGAACTGGGAGCAAGCTGTTTTGGAGGAGCCCTTGAAGATCTTCAGAACAGAGTCATTCAGTGAGAGTGCAGGGTATTGCGACTGCACTAGTTTACAGTGAGCTTTGGCCTCTTTCAGCCTGAAGATCAACTGTCATGCTACCTGACTCACACTAACCTGAAAGCTCAGCAGATTGTCCTTGATAACCTCCACCTGAACAACCACGTGAGGGAGACAACAAAGGGCCCCCGGTAGGTGTGTGGCACCATGTGAGGCTCTCAGTGGTGTGAGTTTCTGAAACTGTGCATCTCCCTTGCTTTGCTTCTGGAAAATTACCTTTTATCCACCTCAGATGATGCTTATGGCTGTTCCATGTTGCAGATACTGCCCCTCTTTTGAGTCTAAGGTTCTGCGCTTCCCAAACCGTGACCATCAGGTATGGCTGGAGCCCGAGGGCTTGGAGTCCGATGTCATTTACCCCCAGGGCCTGTCGATGACACTGCCCCCTGAGCTCCAGGAGCAGGTGATCAGATCTATCCGGGGCTTGGAAAAAGCCAAGATGTTACAGCCAGGTGAGGGGGCAAATAGTTTTCAATCTTTTTTTCATACTGGTTACCAGTTAATAAGAAATTAAAGATTTTGTTTAGAGCTTAGCAAACCAAATATTAAACAAAATTGGAAGAATTTCTCGAAGGCAGGAATTTTTCCTTGTTTGTTTTTAAATTGTAAATAAAGTCGATAACCTAAGTCATTCTGCCCCACTGATTGCCTTTGCTGATAAGTAGGGACCTTCCATATCCCTCCCTTAAGGTCTGTCTTGTTTGTTGTAGGCTATGGGGTGCAGTATGACTTTTTAGATCCCCGTCAGCTGACTGCTTCTCTCGAGTCTCGTCTTGTTCAGCGGCTCTTCTTTGCAGGCCAGATAAATGGCACTACGGGCTACGAGGAAGCTGCAGCTCAGGTGCGTGCATCTCTGTGCTCAGAAAGGGGATGTTGCCTTAGCGAGTGTCCTTGATGGGCATTGTGGTAGGCTCACCTGCTGCTAAGGAGATGTTCTTGCTTTTGTGGCTCACCCTGATTGCAGGCTTGCCCAGATATCTGCAGTTGCAGTTATTGATGTTGCAGTAACAAAAGCAGTTGTGAGCACTGACAGATACTTCAGCACGGGGACTGTGCAATGGGTGCAGTTGCAGACGTGTGGGAGCACGTCTGTAGGCATCTTGGCGGGGGCCAAGTTCTTCCGACAGTGGTAGTATCACGAGGAAGAAACTGCCTGGTTTGCCAGCTCTGGCTGTTGCATTTCCCAAGGTGCAGCGGTGCTCATGAGGCCTTAGTTGCAGATGTGCTGATACTTTAGCCATGGAGGGACCAATAATGCGTTTTGTTTTGCTTTCTGCCTGCCCAGGGTGTGATTGCTGGGATCAATGCCTGCCTGCGGGTTCAGGGCAAGCCCCCTTTCATTGTCAGTCGTACCGAAGGCTACGTGGGCGTCCTGATCGATGACCTCACCACTCTGGGCACCACTGAGCCGTACCGGATGTTCACCAGCCGCGTGGAGTTCCGCATGTCCCTCCGGCCTGACAACGCTGACGCCAGGCTGACCCACCGAGGTGTTTCCCTGTGGTGGTCTTGCCATGAGCAGCACTGCCTGGTGGCAGACCTCAGTCTCATGTGCCATCTGTCTCTGCAGGCTTTGAGGAGGCCGGGTGTGTGTCACAGCAGCGATATGAACAAACCGTTAAGATGAGGGCTGCTTTAGAGGATGGAATTGCAACACTAAAATCCCTTCAGTTCAGTGTATCCAAATGGTCCCAGCTGATACCAGAAGTTCCCATCAGTAGCAGTCGAAGGACGCCTATCAGGTAAAGGATACAGCTGCATTTTTCTTGTCTGACTGTGCTTGCCTTAGCTCATCTGGGTAGTGGTTTCGCATTTGTCCATCTTTACTGAAGCTGTCAGTACTCCAAGATTCCAGCTTTATCACTTTCCAGGGGCTCACACCTGATCTTTGCCTGTTGAAGAAGCATGACATTGGGGTTTTTACTGTGCCGCATTTACTGGCACTGACTTAGTCTCCTAAAGAGAGCACTCTCCAGCCCAGTCAGTGCTTGCTGTCTGTATTGAGTGTGTCACCAAGTGGTAACAGTTCTGCATTGCTGAAAGCTTGATAAAGCAGCAGTGTCTTTCAAGCTAGTGTCAGATGGTAGCTGTTCTTGGATACAATGGACCTTGCTTACCTTACTCATCCTCTATCTCACCTTATCTTTTCTGTTGTTTTAAAGTGGTGACTAAGACCTCAGAGACTCAATCTGTTTGAATGGTTCTCCTTAGTGAACATATTTTATTTCTTCTATCTTGCTCATTTTTCCTAAAAAGCCCCCATTTCAAGAGCTGAACTGCTCTTAAATATGTTGAGAGAAGATAGCAGGGAGTTGAGACTGGCTCCACGGTTGTTCTGGTCCGTGCTGTACCAGCCTCACCTTTAAAAGTTTGAGCTGGGAGGAGCTGTAATGCTGTCTGCTGTAAGTAACAGTCCTTCCTACCATAAAAACTCACTCATGTTCTCCACAGTGCCTTTGACATCCTTCGATATCCTGAGGCCAACATGGAGCTTCTGGCAAGGGCTATCCCAGAGCCCCTGAGAGAGCTGGCTGAATGGAGGGAGCTGTCAGAGAGACTGAAAATAGAAGGTAGAGTGCAAGAGTTACAACCTACTAGGGTTTGTTCAGTAGGGGGAGAGCCAGCCTGTTTGTCATTGTGTGTTTCATGTTGCTGTTTGCTGTTCAGTGAAATGAAGCACTGTTACCAGAGCATGCATGTATTACCATAGGCCGCAGTCATGTTTGAGCACCTGTGTTTCACTTTGTGGAGTGAGATCAAGTATTTGTATTCGCTTTTGGGTTTTTCTTCTTCACTGCTCTGTCAAATTAGCCGTCCTTTCCTGGAATAAGAGAAAAAGCCATCTATGTATCTTAATTCCTGCACCATATTAAAGAATGTGATTTCTTGCAAAATACTGATAAGACTTAGGCTTCTTAACGTATGAAGCTGGAAGCTCCCTCAGATGTTTTGATCATCTTGGTGGAGTTGTCCATTCTGCTTCCAAGAATTTCTCCGAGTGACTTTGTTCATGTGCACATCTGTATCTGCTTCTCTTGTTTCCCCGACCCTCCATCACAGCTGCTTACGAGTGGTGCGTGCTCAATCAACAGGAGGAAATGGAAGAAGTGCGGCGCGATGAAGCCCTCCGACTGCCGGAGGACATCGATTACTTTGCTATTGATGCATCCCTGTCAACAGAGGTGCGGGAGAAACTGCACTCCAGCCGTCCCCAAACGGTAAGACGCTGGGCCAGCGAGGCTGGACTCCCTTCAGTGTGAAATCCCTTCTGTGTCTTCCCAAGGGACGTGGAGGGGTGAAGACAATTGGGGAAGGGAATACCCATGGGTTGTGATCTCATTTCTCACTAGCTTCTGAGTCTAGATTTGTTTTAGGTTAACTTGTTTCTGTTTCCGCCTGCAGATTGGTGCAGTCAGCCGCATCCCTGGAATCACACCAGCTGCTATTGTTAACCTGCTAAGATTTGTGAAAAACAGTTGCCAGAAGGCAGAGAAGCTGACAGCTTTTCCTCAGACTGGCAAGTGTTTACCAGGGAAAATGTACTTGAAGAAAGCAACTTCTCAAACACAGATTTCAGCAGAGCTTTCTGAAGAGGAGCTGGGGAGTACTTTTGTTAAAACACCTTTGTAGAGAGGCATACAGCTCATGCTGGAGTACATCGCAAGATCACCTGTCCTCACCTGAGCCTCTTTGCAGATGAAAAGGAAGTTGGCTCGTGCCATGAAGACGCAGGAACTTGCTTGTTCAGAAAATGTCAGATAGTCAAAATTTGTTGTAAGACATCTTGGAAAGGACCGAGTTTTGCTCTTTTGAAATGAGTAAGAAATGTTACCGTGCTGAACCTACATTAGCACAAGAGGATTTGAGCTGGAAAGGGCTCTGCTGACTTTAGTGCTGGTGTTCATAGTTGTGCAGTGGCTGATGGCTCACTGTGATGTTAGCCAACTGGAAACTCTTGGCTGTCAGAGTATGTGCCACGTGAATAGTAAAACTTATGTAGGAGGCGACTGAATGTAAACACTGTATTGTGTGGGTTTTTTTCTTCTTTAAAATAAATAAAGCTTATCTTGAAACTTGCTGAAGAGCTTAGTTGTCACTTGGCAAACTAGAAATTGTCTCTGAGCTTGCAGTAACTTCCAGGAAATCCTCAGCAATTCATTGGGTCACAGTTCACACACAGATAAGGTACAGAGGTACTGCAGGGTTTGCTGCAGAGCTGGTGAAGGCAGCTGGAGTGAGACTGTCTGCTTAGGTGGGGTGCTGGGCGAGGCAGGGGCTGTCACGGATGTGTGCTGGGGCTGGGGCTGGGGCTCCTGCCCAGGCTGACAGACGGCTGTGCTGCAGCCTGGGGAAGCAGGGCTGGTGACTTCTCATCAGCACTGCTCCTGCGACTAACAGTGATACAACTTGCATCTGAACGAGATGTTTTGGGCAGTGGATTTGTCAGATGCCATCGAGAAACACTGAATTCAAGCTGACTCCTTGTCTGATTTAGCAGCCAGGCTCTCTGAGGCTAGTCGTTTTTGGTAAAAATAATCCAGCAGTGCACTGTTATTCAAACACACCTCATTTGGTTCTCAATTTGCAGCGTCCTCGGAACTGACTGGGCAAACAGGCTTGGGAACAAGTTCTGTGGGAGTTAAACATAGCTATCATTTTGAAATTACGTTCTCGACTGTTCTCTATTTGCTCTGCATGATTGGTTCCTTTTCTGTCCAGAGAAAGGAGTCGGAACAAATCTTGTTTGTTGACAGAGATCCTGTCATGCAGCAGCAGTATGGGCAGAGCTTGCAGATTTGTTTGGGGGAATCATCTGCCCTCCTAAATGTGTTTCCCTGTCACCAGTTACTGATCTGTATGGAACATCTTTAGGCAAATGTTCTGGACGTCAGTCTTCGTGTCAGAATGGCTCAGAGATGCAGTGTGACTGCCCCTTTATGGCCTATTTTCAGCTCTGTTTTCTCTTATCATTTTAGCCATGTAGGCCTTGATTTCTGTGTAAGGAAGGCAGTTACACTTTCTGTGGTGTAACACAGGCTCGAGATTTGGTGCTGTTGAAATTCTGGCTATGCGAATCCAAAGAAACCCCGATTGATTCCCTTGTTTTTTTGCCTGTTCTAGCCAGCTGAGCTGCTGAGCCAGAACGTTTCGTGCTTTGTTCACTGCACTGTCTTTGCATTTTTCTTATTTTTGATGTACCCATGTCTGTGAAAACTTAGATCTGTTTTAACTTAGATCTGTTTTTCACAGATGAGGAAGTAAGCCCTATCGGCATTTTCATCCTCTCACTTTTAAAAAGATTGTGCAGTCTCGAAACTGCATGACTGTTTCAGAGTTCTTGTCAGTTATTTGACAGGAGAGCCTTGCTTCCATTCATGTGTGTCTTCAAAGGCAAGCCCTTCACGTCCTGTTACAAAAGCAAACAATCCCAGGTAACAGTGATAGGGCGAGAGAGAATGGCCTTGAGCTGTGCCAGGGGAGTTTCAGTTTGGATATTAGGAAAAATTTCTGCTCAGAAAGAGTGGTCAGGCGTTGGAACAGGCTGCCCAGGGAGGTGGTGGAGTCACCGTCCCTGGAGGTGTTCAAGAAGAGGGTAAATGTGGCACTGAGGGACGTGGTTTAGTGGGCATGGTGGTGGTAGTTGACAGTTGGACTAGATGATCTTAGGGGTCTTTTCCAACCTTAATGATTCTATGAATTTCTCCTCATTTTGTAGTGCTAAACTTATTTTGGTGCTACGCAGGCCTTGGTTCTGCCCTTGCACACAGCAGTGTAAATCAAAGTGTGATTCCGCTAAACTAAAAGGAAGAGCAGATGGAGGGGTTTGGGATTTCTTTAGCAATTTAATAAGACACAGCTGAGGTCTAAGAGCTGGAACGAGGGAGAGAGTTAACTCGGGGGGAAAACTGAAGTTGGAAGTGCATTGTTTTCCGGATCTTTTGTAACAAGTTCTCTATTTATTTCAGCATGAAGTGGGTCTTTGGACACTGGTAACCTGCCTTGCTGAGACGGGGGTTTCTCCATTCACGTGGGAGTTAATGATGCCCATATTTGCTGCACCATAAAGCCTGGCATGGGCACAAGTTTGAGGACTGCCTGCTCCTCAGGTGTAGTTGCTTCACATATAAGGCTTGCTATGACATGCTCACTGAACAGTTCTTGTTGGAGAAGACTTTTACCATTAAATAAAATCGTGGCTGTAAGTAAGCAGTTCCATTTGTTTTCTGAAGAAAACCAGGCACAGAAAGGCTAAATAACCTGCTGCAAATAGCGTTGGCAGATCAGATGCAGACATTGTGCCATCTGCTTTCTGACACTGCTGGGGATTTGTTACAAGGCACAAGGTTTGGTTTTTACATGAAGACAAAGTGATCTTGGAACCTCGAAGGTCCTGCACTCTCACTGAGCTTGGCAGGGTGGGAAGGGCAGCACCAGAGGAGCTCATCCTTAACCCTGATGTCTGCTTTCCTAGGCTGTGCTGTGATGAATCGCACTTTGTGCTCCTGTAATCCCTTCTGTGAGCAGAGAGGGCAGGATGTGTGAGGTTGGCCTCACTCATTTGCACATACCGAGGGTCTTTGTTCCCTCTTTCAATGTGATTCTTTTCTTCCCTCCTGCAGAACACAGGCCCCGTGATCACCAATTTTTGCTACACCAGATTTCCTCATGTCTCTACCATCCTACCTCGTACCATATTTTCAAGACAGCTGTTTGTTTGCTTTCCTATTCTAGCTTTGATTTTATACAGTACTTGAATGTTTCCTGCCTATTCTCTTCATCTTTTCTTTATTTTTGCCCGGTAGATGAGAGCAAGAGAAAACTAGGGAGCTGTGTTATGCCTGGAGACACCCAAGTTGTTGCTACTCAGTCTTTGGTGGTCACACAGCTGCTGCAATAGCTGCCAACGGTGGCTGTGCTGAATGGCAATCCTGAGTGCCCCATTTGCTGGCCCTCACAAGTGCAGGTGTTCCTCGCAGCTGAGCATCCCCTTGCGCTTGGGTACGTAATGATCTCCACCTGCATTCATTTCAGGTGCTCAGGAGTTTACCAGCTTCGGTACCTCCACCTCCTGGCTGTGCTCCTCTGCTCAGTGATGGGCATCTCTGGGCTGGCAGATCAGCAGTTGGAGGAGGAATCTGCTTTCTGCCAGGAGCTGCTGTCTCCACTGGGTAGGTGCTGTCTGTGCTTCCTCCTGAGCTCGGTGCTGTGCAGCAGCCTTCTGGGTGCTTGTAGTTATTTCTGTGGCTCTGCAGGGCTAGTGAGAAACAGATATGCATCTTGTGCTGAAAGTTGGTGGTGACTAACATGAGGAAAGTGAGGGACTTACACTGCAATTGCTATTACAAATGGGAAGGAAAAAGGATTGATTCTTCATCTTCTGTTGGTTTTGCCACAGGGGTGTTTTAGGAGGGGAAAAAAAAACACCACGATTTTTCCTCTTTGTTATCTTTGTAACCTACTTCGTAGGCTTAACCCTATGTAAGTCTTCATAGGCTTACACAGCCTTTGTAGGCTTACCCCTGTGTAAGTCTGAGGGAGGAGACAGGTGGCAGATGTGCCTTCCCATTTGGAGGCTTTCTGCCTCCCTACTCACTGTTGTGTAATGACCAAACATGCAGCCTGTGCAGGGGGTCCAGCGGTGGCAAATGTTGTAGCCTGAAAGCTGGAGGCTGCAACTCCTCACCTCTTGGCACGCTTAAGCCTGGATATTGAGGCAGGCTGTGATGCCTCCCTGGGAGCTCGGTTGTGAACCACAGGCTCTGACGTGTCAGCTTCCCCATCCGTGTCCCTGCAGGGCCAGCCTCTCCCTGCCGTGGGGTCGGTCCGCAGAGGCACCACCAGCGTGCGGCAGAGCTGTCCCCGAGGAGCACGGTGCAGCACAGGCTGATGCCATGGCAGAGGTGGGAAGCAAATGAAGTGAAGGGAGAGGGCTTTCATTTCTGGCATCTTCTGCGCCTCCCAGCACGAGCCCCAGGAGGTGTGTTTTCAGGCACCGCTGGGGACTGACTGATAAGCGCACGCTGTTTTGTTCCAAGCGAATTAAAGCTTGATGTGGTTGCCTAAGGAGCAGGCATGGAGCCAGATGGGAAATGAGCTCATTCCATGGCTTACAGAGCAGCACACAGCGAGGGCAGCTGACAACAGGCTCGTGACAAGTCACCTCAGCTGCAGGTTTTTATGTGGCTTAACTTGAAAACTGCCAAGCATGGCCACTGCCACAGGTGTAGGGGGTGGTGGAGCCCCGAGTAGCGAGGGGGCTGGCACTGCTGAGCTGGCTGCCTCAGGCAGGTTCTGTCCTTGTCCCACGGCACCCAGCAGGACTTTGGTCCTTGCCATCAGCTCAGTGGGTGTCAGGTGCAAGCTGGCAGCAGCCGAGCTGGGGAGGGTGCATTGCTCTGTGCACCGGGCTCAGCCCTGGGCTGTGCTGGTGTGGGGGGAATTCCCGGGTTCCTGCCCAGAAGTGAGACGTGGGGATTATCCAAGCAAGGAAGTGGTTGTGGCAGGGCAGAGGAGCTCTGCTCTTGTTCAGGTTTGCAGTTTCCTTTCCCTTTACATTTCCCCCCCTTTTCCAAAGAGTTGCTGCTGCTGTCCATAGATGCGCTCCATTGGCAGACTACATAATGCCAGTTACTATTAGTAGAAATAAAAGTCAAGAAGCAGCAAACCATCATTACACTTAGATTCATCTATTTTTTATTTTTTTCCTCTCTGGAAAAAGCCTTTTAAGGGCCTTTTTGTTTTATACAGACAATTTTAACATCAAACAAGCCTATGTTTCTCCTTCAAAAATACCCATGTGCTGTTAGCAAAGCCACAGTCCAGCTTATAAAAGTAAATATTTACTTAAGCCCTTTGTTATTTCCCCCCTGTTTACTAAGGAACTAGCTCAGACTCCAGCGTCAAAACAGGAACTGCAGATTTTTAAGAAGTCCTAAATGACCCGTTCAATAGCTAATAATAATTTTTTTAAAAAAGAAAGTTGATACATAAACATATGCCTTCTATATACATATTTTATGTAGGTTGCTCTGAAAGTAATGCCTCCTATTTGTTTCCATGGAAACTACAACAAATACAAAGACCACAATAACGCTATCTGATAGAACAAATTCTCAGCTACAAAACACTATTTTGCAGCAGTCACCACCTTTAGCTGTGCATTTTTGACAACAATGAACAGGAGCCTGCATGCGGTGCTTGTAAAAATCTGCACCAGCAGAGGTGACCCACTGTATCACAGCTGCTAGGATGCTGTCATTGCTGGGAAAATGCTGCCCATGCAGTCCGTCTTTCATTGGCCTGAACAGATGGGAGTCAGAAGGTGCCAAAGCTGGACTGTACGGTGAGTGTGGTAGGACAGCCCAGCCCAGATTGGCAATGTGCTCCATGATCTTCAGACTGGTCTGGGGCCTGGTGTTATCATGCTGCCAGAGAAAGGCTGTCTTCTCCTCTGGCCTGACTCTAGAACTTCAAGCCTTCAGCTTAGCCAGTGTTCTGATGTAGCAGTCAGAGATGGTGGCTTGTCCAGGTTCCCAGAAATCCAGAAGGATCACCCCTTTCCTGTCCCAAAAGACAGCTCACATCACTTTACCCGCTGAGGGCTGCATCTTGAACTTTTTCTTTGATGAGGAATTCACATGTTGCCACTCTATGGACTGACATTTTCACTCTAGCTCATACTGGTGACACCATGTCCCATCACTGGTAATGATGTGATCCAGGGAACTGTCACCTTCAGCCTTGTATTGGTTCAATAGGTCCTGACAAACTTGCATACGGTGTTCCTTCTCTTCTCATGTGAGCATTCGTGGGATCCACCTGGTGCAATCTTTGTGATATTCCAATGTTGCTACCATTATTTCCAATGCTTTGAAGCCAATATTCAGCTCTGTGCACAGTTTCCTGATCACAAACCACTGGTTCACAGGGATGAGCTGATTGAGATGCTCTTTGTTCTATGCACAGCTGGGCATGGCTGTCTGGAACATCTTTCACATTGAAGTCATCACTGCTGAAACGCAGCACCCACCACCCCGCAGTGCTCACATCCACTGTTTGGTCTCCATAAACGTTCAGCAAGTGTCAGTGAATGTCAGTGGATGCCATTTTTTCTGCATGGAGGAATTCAGTTCCACACCTTTGCTCTATCCACACTTCCATGTCAGACACCATTGTCAGAGTGCCCCTCTGCTGCCATCTGTTGCACAGCGACAAAATGGAATGGAATGTTGATGAGAAGGTTCAACCTCTGCTGCCGTACCACCAACATCCACCTCTGATGTCATGGGGCAACATAAGAAAAATGGGAGGCATTACTTTCGGATCGGCCCTCTATATATGTACGTGTACCTGTTTATATGCACTGTATCTATCTGTATCTTTCATGTATGTATGCACGAACATAGGGGGGAAAGAAAAAAATGAGGCCTTTGCTTAAGTACATGCCTAGGTGGCTGCAGAGTCTGAAAATTCATTTTAATTTACTGCATTCAGCTCTGGGCCCTTGGCATAGGAAGGATGTGGAGCTTTTGGAGAGGGTCCGGAGGAGGCCGTGAAGGTGATCAGAGGGCTGGAGCACCTCTCCTCCGAGGACAGGCTGAGAGAGCTGGGCTTGTTCAGCCTGGAGAAGGTTCTGGGGAGGCCTCATTGCAGCCTACTTAAGGTGGCCTAGAGGAAAAAGGGGAAGGGACTTGTTATCAGAGAGTAAAGCAATATGACAAGGGCTCATGGCTTTAAACTAGAAGAGGGGAGATTTAGGTTAGATATTGTGAGGAAAGCCTTCACTCAGAGGGTGGTGAGGCACTGGCACAGCTGCCCAGAGGAGCTGTGGATGCCCCATCCCTGGAGGCGTTCAAGGCCAGGCTGCGTGGGCCCTGGGCAGCCTGATCCCCTGGGTGAGCGCAGCTGCTGCAGGCAGGGCCCTGGCTTAGGGTGAGCTGGCTCCAGTTATTTCCAGTGGCTGCAGTGGATAAAAGCAGCACCTTAACCAACCGGGCTGCGTGTGCTGGGCCTCACCTGGCACGTGTTCTTGCAGGAGGACTTCCAATTTGCTGGACTGCTTTGCTCAGGAGAGGCGGGAGCCTTTCTGAAGTAGCTGCATCAGTACAGCAAGGGCAAGTCTGCTTCTGCAGCGCACTTGAAAGCATGCATTTGGCCCTTCAAGTTTAAAGGAAAAAAAAAAAACAATGAAGAGGTGGTTTTTAAAACTACAAATTCAGAACTGCAAAGCATGGAGATGTTTTGCTGGGAGTGGGATTGAAGTGGTGTTTACGCAGAGGTCCCACTCACTGAGAGATGCCCCACGGGGCAGCTGCTCTCCCATCCGCCCTCAGAGCTCTTCAGTATTTCACCCAGCAGCTTTTGAGGAAAATACACGTTCAGCTGGCACCTCACCAGTGCAGACTGGAATTATGTTGGGTAAACATCTGAAGCATAAAGGATTAAAGAACTACTGATACACAGCCAGGAAAAGTAAACTCATTTGGGGGGAAAAAAAAAAAAAAAAAACAACCAACAAAGTGTGCAATATAATTGATTGATGACATATAGAAATAATCTGCCCTGAACAAGAGCATTCAGAAAAGCCTAAAAACACCACAGCCACTGTCTTTTTGGTAACTGATATGTTTTTTCCATCCACCAGGTTTTCCCGCGGCTGTGCACCCTGGATGCTCTCTTCTGCCTGGAGTGGAACACGTTCAGCCTCCCCCTTGGGAAGCAGCACGAGCGTTACGGGAGAAACCATCGTTCAGTCCAAGGTTATTTTCCATGGTGACCGTTAATGCTGTTTATTCTTCCATTCAGTTTATGATTTGGCTATTGTTTAAGGTTTGCAGTTTGAGAAGGCTGAATTCCTTACGAGAAAGAATTGTTCGGTGCAGTCAGACAGCACGAAGAGTTTGAGGACTTGAAAATAAAGGAGGTCTGGAATCTCATAAACTCAGAGGTGTTGATACTGATAAGAACTTGCACTGAAGAGAGGGGAAAAAGTATCTGGTAGGAAGGAGCTTGGGACATAGCAGCCACCTCGAGAAGGAGCTCAGAGGGAGAAGCACTGACCTTATAGTGCTGGGGGAAAAAGGACTGACTGATCAGCAGAGGAATCTATTTTAGATCCAGGAGCAAAAAGATAAACAGATGTGAGATGTCAGGCTGAGGGAGACCTTGCAAAGGGTGTTAGAGAACCAGTAAGAAGTTCTGCAGCCACCCTCATACAGGTAGAGGAGGGGAAGAACGGTGTGTGTGAAGGAAGCACACAGCTCACAGCAAAATTCAGCTGGAGTTGCCCATCGCTTTTTCTACTTAAACTTCCTCAGTCCTTCCTCAGTGCCTTCTTTCCCACACCCCTCCAAGGCCAGCAGTGGTGCAACTGCACAAAAATGACCTTGGCATGCATTGATGCAGAGGGCTTAAAAAAAAAAAAAAAAAAGGCTCAGCCTCCATCCTTAACAGTGAGTAAGGCTCCAGAGCCCAGCTACTTTGGGGACTGGTGAGAATGAGTGTCAAGTGTTTGGAGCTGCGCTTTGCAGGGCCCAAACACAGCAGCAGGGTGCTGCTGGGGAGGCAGGGGCTGGGCCTCCTTGAGGCCATGAATGGCCTCCTTCCACCTCCCCTACCCTCCCCAGCTCCAGCCAGGCACCACCCAAACGTTTATCTAATATGAACGAAAATCAGATGATTTGGTCTGGATGACCAAGTCAATGCTGTTCTTAAAAGAGCATCGAAACACTCAGCACTGATGAGGAAGAGGATATTCCCCTACAGTACTTTTTTTTTTTTTTTCTCTTGACCAAACCTAAGAAATATGCATTTTAGAGAAATAATCAGTAGTTTGACCAAAACAAAGTTTGTCACTGCTGACCTAGGGAAAGGCCAGGCAGGAGGTTACCTAGCTACAGCTGGATGGCTGTGCTGCTCAATTTCTCGATGCAGACAAGGCTTTGCTGTATGTGAGTCCCCCAGTACCCAGCCACATAAGTTTCTGGAATGTTTCTGTGTACCCAAAGCCCTCCGGAATCCTAAAGCATGCATCATCGACTAGAAAGGAAATTAGTTTCAATCTCCTAGCTCCCCACTGCTGCCGTCAGCAATAAAACCCAGCAATAAAGCTAATATTCTCGGCAGTTTGCTACGTTCTGCTAGCTACCTCGCCGTTTATTTCAATCCCCTTTCAACACTTCTGCATGAACAGCACTGGCACTGCGGGACAGCATGAGAAGAGTTAAGGACAGCCCAAAGAGCTGCTGGAAGAAAAAAGCAGTCAGAATACAGAGTTCTCAGCTATTAACATTTATTAAAAGTTTTTGACCAAAGTAGTTTTTATTTCCAAGTATTGTTTACAAAAGTCTAACAGTTTCCCCATGTAGTCAAAGATTAATTAAAAAAAAAAACAACTGAGATGGCATTTCATTAGTGCATAGAAAGCAAAACTAGTCTAGAATAATTAAAAAAAGTCAGAACTGGTGTGAAATCGAGGTTTAATATTTGAAAGCTATTGATAATATCAGAGGCAGAGAGCTTTTGTGAGTTATGTAGTTGTGCAGCATGTTGTTAGCTGCAGTTCTGCCTGTTTCTCTAGGTTTAACATCTTCCCTTCTCCTACAGCTGGAACCTTCCCTTGAACTACAAAGTTGCTTTTTCCAAAGCTTCTGAGGGGTTTCTTGGCCAGCTTTTGTGCCTGACCAGCTGGGCGATTTTAATACGAAACAACCTCCCGACGGCCCTTGCAGTTGCCACGTTCTGCAGTTTTTAAGGTCCACAGAAGAAATAGCTGAAGAGCTTCTGTTAGCTACAAAGCCTGCCTTTATCTGCTGCCCTCCCTTCAGCTCCTGCTGCTTAGGATTGCAGACGCTTCCAATGCCCAATGCTTATTTTAAGCCTTACCTTGCCCTGAGGCTTCCATTGGAATCAGTTGCTTACTGCAAGTTGGTTTCCAAACTGCAATAGAGCAAGCGCACCCAGCTTAAGACAACACAGTCCAAAGGACACAGCGGAACTGCAAACTGGCTGGGTATCGCCTATCGAGGCCGTGCTCGCCAAACCAAACATCCTGCTATCCCTTCCAGGCTCATTAGACTTCGTGGCAGGAATGTATAAGAAACCTAATCCATAGCTGCTCTGTAGATAGAATTGTGCCAGAGCTGCTTTTCCCTTCATCCCAATTAGAACTTTGCTGAAGCAGCTTGAGCCATGTCTCCTGGAAGAGCCTGTTCAACTGAAAAAAGCATACACAGATTTGGCAAGATACTTCAGCTTTATTATGGCAACAGTACATATGCCTCAGTTTTGCTATATATTTGAGGACACTAAAGAACCTTCAGAAGTAGAATCCAAGTATTGCCGTTAGAATCCTACATTCCAGCATCTGCTAGAGATGTAAGTGCGTGCTCCAGCCCTTGCTTCCAACTGTAATTAATTAGTACACCTATACATTCAGAACTGGGGCATAATTCTCCAAGCTATTTGTTTGTTTTAAGAAACAGAAGGTGAGCCGAAAAGGAGCAAAGATTCAACCAAAGAAAGCAAGGCAAAAAGCATGAAAAGAAGAAGTTTTGGATTATCCAAGCAGTACAGGTATGTTTAGAGCAGGCACACAGCTGAAGAAAGGAAGTAAAACAAGCATCAGAACAACATAGCAGTAACTTTTTTTTTCTTTTTTGGAAGGTGTTAGAGACAACAGAACAAACATACTGGTGCCACGGAAGAGCAATCCTCCAAAGATACCAAACTATTTCCAAGCTTGTGTGGGGATGCTGCAGCAGAACCATGGTAAAGGTTAGTAAAACAACCGCATCGTTTTGCAAGTCAGATCTGATTATCCATTAACTGCTTGTCTGCATTTAATGATTCAGAGCAAGTCTTCAAGCTGTGTTTGGAACCATACTTAACATAGCTGCTATTTTGTACATCCCAAAATGTTTTACCTCGCAGCTAACAGTTATCTTCTGTTGACTCGTTACCCAATTCCACTTCGCATGATTGATCCAAAGCTTTGGATCCCTACCATTAAGATGTGAAGTTTTAGTCTCCCCCGTCATCTGGTACTGACATAACCCGTGTGCATCTGTCTTACCACTCCGGAAAACGCACCAGTATGTTCTTCAGAGATCCTACAAACATCGTTCACCCCCAAATTCAAAGTCATCCAACACTGACATGAACACCATCCTGTTGGAAGACAGTAAGGTATCTGCCAGCTTCTCAGCCTTGTTTATGAAGTAAAAACCGAGCAAGATGCTGCAGTGGTGGGTCCTTCAGAGGTTGCCTGACACCTCAAAGCATTGCTGTTAGCTACGGAATGTCCTGCAATGTACTGTAAGCCATGCAGATAGAAATGTTCTAACTTTGAAAGATCTCCATGGGATCTGAAGACAAAAGCAGTTTCTAACTACCATCAAGAGCAGTGTGTACATAAGACTAATAGAAACCCAATGCAATTTCTTTGCTTACGCTTCTTCATGGCTTTTTTGTTAACATACATCCTTGTGACAGCAATTATCTCTTGGTTTACTCAATGCATCACAGAATGCATCAATACAGTGTAGCTGTTACCTGGTATCTGTGCTACTCCGTATACAAACTGTCTTTAGACGCACTGTGCCAGTGAAACCTTTAAGGCTTGCATACAACTGAAAATGAATTCCCAGCTGAGTTTCACTTTTCAGATTAACAGAAATGAGTTTTTGCTTCACAACTTTTGAGTATACTTGACTAGTATTAATCCTTTTATCGCACAAGGCCTGTATGTAGTTTTTTCCAAAAGGTTAATGTTAACCCAAAGAACACAGAGACATAGCATTGAACTTTGTTTTAATGGTCTCAAATTCTGTGACAGATTTTTGGTCATGTTTCCATTTTAAAAAATTTATCGATTTTAAAGACTAATAACTTAAACTGCCACGAAACAAATGGTCCACAAACATTCCTTTCCTTCTGAAGCTTTTACGATGCATTGTAATCATTAACCAGTCTTTTACTATTAAACTTAAATGGCCAATTGAGACAAACAGTTCTGAGACCGTTCTTCCACCACTGATTACGACTGAGGTGGCAGCTGATGTACAGAATTTTCATTTAGCCTTCTGGGCCTTCTGGGCAGACTTTGTGACCTTGCCAGCTCCACCAGCCTTCTTGTCGACTGCCTTGATGACACCAACAGCAACCGTCTGTCTCATGTCACGCACAGCAAAACGACCTGAAAACAAACACATGCTTCGTGACTTCTTCCCAATACCCCACAGCATTGTCTGCACAGCAACAACATGCAGCGTCAGCTAAGCAAGGCACTTTTGTGCCTGACTGGGTTTAACAGTTACTTCGAGAAGAGCATACACACCACATCTCACTGAAATTTTGATTCCCTTTTGAAATCTTAACTGAATTTAAAACTTCTTAATTACTGCTTTACAGAAAAGACTACATTCCAATACTAGAAACCAAGAAGCATCTTTTCCAGAGATGAGCATTAAGCAGAGTTTAGAAGACGCCTTACCCAGAGGAGGATAGTCGGAGAAGCTCTCAACACACATCGGCTTGCCAGGAATCATGTCAACAATGGCAGCATCTCCAGACTTCAGGAATTTAGGGCCATCCTCCAGCTTCTTGCCAGAACGGCGATCAATCTTCTCTTTGAGCTCAGCGAATTTGCAAGCGATGTGAGCAGTATGGCAATCCAGCACAGGGGCATAGCCAGCACTGATTTGGCCAGGGTGGTTCAGGATAATAACCTAGAAAAGCAAGCAAGCATGTAACACCATAGTAACTCTGAAAAGCTCCCCAGACTGCTGCAATTTACAAAGCCACGGCTTTCACATATTTGCTTAAAGCAAACGATATCTCAGAACACAAGTCTGTGTCACCTCATAGCTTAGCCTACTGATAAGAAAAGCCAGGTTCTGTATTTCACAATACAGATCTACATTTTTTACATCGTGAAACAGTTGCAAAAGTCACCTGTGCAGTGAAGCCCGCCGCTTCCATGGGAGGATCGTTCTTGCTGTCACCAGCAACATTACCACGGCGAACATCTTTCACAGACACGTTCTTGACGTTGAAGCCAACATTATCACCAGGCAGAGCTTCACTTAAGGCTTCGTGGTGCATCTCAACAGATTTTACTTCAGTTGTAACGTTGACAGGGGCAAATGTAACCACCATGCCTGGCTTCAGGACACCAGTTTCCACACGGCCAACTGGGACAGTACCAATGCCTGCAAAAGAGAAGTGACTTCAGATATTCAGCTAAGTATATGCCCTTAGGAACAAGGCAGAAACTATTCAGGCAAGAATTTTCCAATTCCCATCGATGTTTCCAGGCAAACAACTCCATTTCTGTCTCAAACATTAGCCGGTGCTGTCACACGAGCAGCGTTATAGAGGACACATACCGCCAATTTTGTAGACATCTTGAAGAGGCAGACGCAGAGGTTTGTCAGTTGGACGAGTTGGAGGGAGGATGCAGTCCAGGGCTTCCAGAAGAGTGGTTCCACTGGCATTGCCATCCTTCCGGGTAACCTTCCATCCCTTGAACCAAGGCATCTGTAACAAGAACAGCCCAAGCATCAATTGTCTGCCCACTTGAACGGCACAAGGCTATAAACAAGTGGTGCGTCTCCACAGCGTTGTCTTGGTGTATCACCACAGAGTAAGAACTTGTCAAGCGCTGGGATTTCATTTTGACCTCAACAGTTCAGAACATTACTGCTCAGAAAACGCACATTCAGCTATTGCCTAACTTACGCCAATAATCCTGTTACTTTTTCATGTGTTAATAGAAAGAAACATAAAACCTACGTTAGAGCTGGGCTCCAGCATGTTGTCTCCGTTCCAACCAGAGATTGGCACAAAAGCTACAGTGTCTGGGTTGTAGCCAATTTTCTTGATGTAAGTGCTGACTTCCTTGACAATCTCTTCGTATCTCTTCTGGCTGTAAGGTGGCTCAGTGGAATCCATCTTGTTAACACCAACGATCAGCTGTTTCACACCCAGGGTGTAGGCCAGAAGAGCATGCTCACGGGTCTGCCCGTTCTTAGAAATACCAGCCTCAAACTCACCAACACCAGCAGCAACAATCAGGACAGCACAATCAGCCTTTGAGAAGTAAGAAAAAAAAAGCTCATTATAAAGCCCACATGTATGCCAAGGCACTGGGGGAACTCCCCCATAGAAAACCAGCCGGAGAACAGCCTGCCTGAACCCCCACATCCTTGGTTCTTTCTCCATACCTGGGAAGTTCCAGTAATCATGTTCTTAATGAAGTCTCTGTGCCCAGGAGCATCGATGATGGTGACGTAGTACTTGCTTGTTTCGAATTTCCACAGGGAAATATCGATGGTGATACCACGCTCACGTTCGGCTTTCAGCTTGTCCAAGACCCAGGCATACTTGAAGGAACCTTTGCCCATCTACGGGTTTAAAAAACAAAAACCTTTTTTTTAGTATAGATTTTCCTCAGAAAGACTGAGCTATGCACACTGACTGAGAAGCAAAAGCTATAAATAGTGGCTTACACTGAAAGACGTTGCTTGCACAACTCTGGTCTAGATACTCTTGGCACTACTAGTGAGAAATGCCAACTGCTTTCTGTTATTTACCCTGTTGACAGTTTAGCCCTCTTGACAGCTTGTTAATTGCAGTAACACATTCTTATGTTAGATCTCCTCAGGCTAAGCCCTACTACCAAGTATCCACTATAAATTTTAGTTCTCTTACGGATGTCATCCCTGCCCCAATTAACATTTTAACAGCCACACGGCCTGGTGTTCATTGCATTTTTTTTTTTGTGATGTGCTCATCTGGAACGACTTTGTTACTAAACAAAGTAGAAGTTGTGATGATTGCGTTTATCTCAACACAAGAATATTAGAGACTGAGTTTCTTGAACCTATAGCAAGTTCTCAAGCTGGCCTTAGTTTTATTTTTTACTAACAGTAGCCCAAGACTGAGCCCAAAAACTCCACTTGAATTCTGGTTCCAAGCATAGAGATGTAGCTTTAGGTTCTTTTCCCTCATTCTGCACTTCACAACTTCATCTTTATATACAAATTCGATGTTTTATTGCTATTTCAGTTACGGAGACAATTTCAACTTAACTGCCTCCTTATGGCCACAGGAGATCTCATAATTGAATTCGTTTTGCTCCTGAACCTATTTCCCCACGTTCCCCGAGGCTTCACGGGCTGACAGCCCCACGCACCTCGGCTGCTTCCTTCTCAAACTTCTCAATGGTCCTCTTGTCGATGCCCCCGCATTTGTAGATGAGGTGGCCGGTGGTGGTGGACTTGCCGGAATCGACGTGGCCGATGACGACGATGTTGATGTGGGTCTTCTCCTTTCCCATGTTGAACGGTCGCTGGGTTCTTTCTTCCGGCAAAAGAGAGGCAACACCTGAAAGTTCCAGAAGCAGCCCCGGTTACCATCGTCCCGTCCCGCGCCCGCACAGCGCCGCCCGCGGGGGGCAGAAGGCCCGAGGCTGAGCCCCGCCCCGCCGGGGGAGGGGGGCGGAGAGGAGAAGAAGGGCGGGCGGCATCGGCCCGGGCCCCCGCGGGGAGCCCCCAGCGCTGCCCCCTCCTTTCCCCGCGCCGCGGCCGGGCAGGGGCCGGGGCGGCGGCCGGCGCGGTCCGCGCGGCG
>WBMW01003485.1:1162853-1221311 GCA_013396635.1 Penelope pileata
GGGCCGGCGGGGCGCGTGCCGGGCCCTCAGGGACCCCGGGAGCTCCCTCGGGGAGAGCGGCTGTGCGCCGGGGTGGGAGATGAGGGACTCGGTCAGGGCCATGAGGCACGGTCACCCCTAGGGGGGTCAGTTCGTGGGGTGTAACAGACACCGTCATGCACCGCTCGGGAACCGACGGGAGAGAGCAGGAACCCAGGGGAGCTGCTGCACCCGAGCACAGACAGCAGCGATTTTTTTTTTTTTAAACCATTTTTTTTCCTTCTTTCTTGCACTATTAGAAAAAAAGTAGGACGGGAGGCTTTGCCAGGAAGCACAAACCAGGACAGACCTTCAGCAGAGACACAGCTGAGGTGGCAGCGGTCCAGACGTGACCAAAGAGAACCCCTCCAGCATCACGGGCACTGCTCTGTGTGTGTCCCTGCGCTGCATCTCCACCTGTGGCAGCTGCTGGCGGGAGCCACCAGCTGCTGGCAGCCCTCACCCCATACCCTTCCTGCTACAGCAGCGAGGAGGCTCCAGAAACAAAGCCCTCTGAGTCCAGGGACAGGGCTCCCGCCCACCTCAACTGAGGTACAGAAATCCGGTCACCTTTTCAAGTGAAATTAAGCTGAGGAACAAATACTTTGTTCCTTTAAAATGAAACAAACTTACCTGCCCCCTTTTCTTCTTCAGGAACTTCATAAGCAATACCTGTGCTGTAGTGACTCACCTACACCCAACCATAACCTCACTCATTTTTTGGCAGGGGCTCCAGATGGTAGTTGTGAAGCATGGAAATAACATCATCTTCTTCAACAACCAACCAACCAACATCCCCACCTGATGGACTTCCACTTTCACTCGACTCCAAAAAGAGCCATACCTCAGATACACCCAACACCAAATCCACTTCAACAGAGAGCAGTAACCTTCGTACTGTATGGACAGATCTACAAGTGAAATGTTTCCATTTGGTATTTTTCCATATGCAAGATTTGGAAAAAAAAAAAAAAGGCATTTGTAAAAAAAAAATGATTTTGAGATGTGTCAGATGTTGTTAGCGAAGATGTTGAGTTTAGAATACACCTTTTACATAAAAACTCAGTGCAAAACCTGCAAAACATTCAGACATCGTTAAGTAAATTCAGTCATTTTTAGGAAATCATTTCTTTTTCTTCTATGTTTTTACACAGAAAGTGGCAGGAGGGGGGAAGCCAGAGGGGGTTCAGCTTTCCTCAGAACTAACATTTCAGTGTGAAACTAGTGAAGGCATTTTATGTGAAGGCACAGTACCAGCAGGGCAGGGGAAAAGGGATACGGGTCACTTTCTTAAAATGAAAACGCATTTTCATAACGTGATTTAATGGCTCAGGTTGAGGAACAAAGGGTAACAGTTGGTAAGAAAGCTGAGCTTTTTGGGTCTCCTGTAAAGCAAAGACTGTTTGTAAACATAGCTACAAAGCTCTATTTCACAGGATGGTTTCAAGTTAGCTTCTGAAACGTATGTCAGTAGGGGGTATTTTTAATGCACTGATCCATTCCACAAAAACGTAGTTTAAAATTTTTGGTGCCTCAGCAGGGGAAGGAGAAAGGAAATATGTTACTGATTTGTTACACGGCCCATAAGAAACTGCACATTTCTTTTTAAATGTGTCCCTTCAAAAGACTTCCATAAGTAAGTGCATTTAGAAGTCTGTATTTCTTCAGACAGCAATTTCTTCGGTGTGTATACAGCTGAAAGTCTGTTGAATGTGTTGGACAACCTTTTAACCACATTCCAGTTAAGTCTTCAACAGTTTTTTCCCCTCCATTTCTTTAATTGAATTTTCAAAATAATTTTATCATTTCCTCTTTAATCAGTTGAATACATGCTGTTATTCTCTCAACAACTACTATATCTTTCACTGTCCATTCTATTAGTAGAACACTCCTGTTATCAATCTTGCAAATATTTATACAGCTGAGGACCTTCGGATATATGAGTATTCTCACATAAATCAGTGGAAATGCACTCTGAAAAATTCTCTTGACTAACAGGTAGGCATACACTGGTCTAAAGCCCGTGGGCAAATAAACTCTTACAAATTCTAGATTTTGCTCATTATGCAAAACTAACCTCTGATATGAGAAACTGATGAAGAAACAGATAAAAGATTTCAAGAACACCAGGTCTTTCAGGCTTTGGAGTTGTGCCTGGCTTCAGAAACAGGTGGATTTTCCGGGGAAAAATTATTCATTCTCCCTTGACCATTAACGAGCATATGCTAAACTGGAATAACATATATCCATACATGCCTGCAGTGTAAGAATACAAGTGCTCTCTACAGCATTTGTATTGTGGGAACCTGTGGAATAACCACTGTTTTTAAAAGGTCTTGAATCTCACACCAGATGACATTAAAATGAAGTCATGCTGTCAGTATAGCTAGGCCAAATAGTCTAACTTTTAAACATAAATATTAACTAGATTTGGATATCATGCTGACTACAGCAGTATTAGTTTCATTTTAACATCTAGCTACAGAGCATACAGAACATACTATAATCTTGGAACACACTCACAGTCACTGAAATCACACCAAAGATAAGAGATGTTCTTGTAACGCTCTCCTCTGCATACACGTGGAAGTGGCATCCTTTTGATCAGGCTCCTGATCCTGTGCAAAGGTGAAGGTAGCCAGCAGTTACACGACTGTTTTACCTGCAATGAACAGGGCTGTTCAAGAGCTTAAGCAAGCAGACCTCAGGAGCACTAGACTTTAAGCACAGATGTGATAAATGCATATATATGTTCTGTATATATGGAAGAGGCAGCAAGATTTATTGAGGGCACTTTCAGAAAGAGTGGTGGAAGAGTAGTCCCAAATTACCAATAGTAAATTAGCAGAAACTGATTCTGGCACACAGCATTATTCTGTAATACAGTTAACCTCATGCTTATTGTGAAATGTTTTCTAATCCCGCCATCACAATTATCACTGCACGTACATTAATCCAGATGTTGAACAAATTATAGCATAAGCACACAGCTCTATGTTCATCTACACTCTTTACTGCATTGATTCTTAATAGAACAAAAAGCATCTACATCTTATGATGTAGATGAGGATTATCAAATCCTTTTCCTTACATTATCCTAACACTTACTAGCAGGTTTTACATTCATCTGTTTAACAAATATAGGAACAATTAATAGACTGTTATTCACATACCAAGAGCTTAGACAAATAACATCCATCAAAATAAAAGGTTTAACTGAACTGGGTTAGGCAATGGGACTACTTGAAAGAAATACTTTTGAAAGTTATTTAGCTCTGTATTAGTAGCCACTATTTCTATGTAAATGAAATCATTTACTGAAGGGAAGAGACAACAATATGTACACTAAGTTAAAATCTCAGGAGACAGCACAAAATAAAACCCTCCATCCTTGGAAGTCTTTAAGACTTGGACTGGATAAAGCCCTGAACAACCTTGTGCCATCTCACAGCTGACCTTGCTTATAGATTCAGAAAACAGGGTAGAAAGCATGAGAGTGGCCTTCAAAAACGATTGAGAGTATTACTTGGATGAGTAAACATCTACAGTTTCCAAAGTTTCTGAATAACTTGAAGTGGGCCTTGATTCCCATAAAATGAGTTCCCTGTGGGAAGCACTGCTGTTCCAGTTGCAGCATTTACAACTGGTGAAGGACTAATGCTCAGAGGATGGTCTGCTTTTAAAAAATCCTTTCATCCAAGCCATGTTTATCCACAATGCAAGAAGCCTCATCTATGCTGAATGTTCAGTACCAGCTGAAGTGTTAACGCTGAAGGTTTCATACCACAGTGGATAGGGACACTCTGCAGAGGTGACCAGAAACAACAGCTGCATCGAGACCTCCCTTCCTTGCCAAAACCTTGGTTCTGTGGAGGCCACGTTACTGAACTGGAAGAGGAAAATATCTGAAGTAGAACAGAAGTGTTCTAGAAAGGAAAGAAAAAACCTCACAGCTGGTTGCTTCAGCAAATCTGTTTTCCCACCCCCCCCTCCCCCCCCCCTTTCCTGGAACTGAGCAGATACATGTAGACAGCTAGAGGACATCAAATCCATGAAGTAATTGCTCCTTTACTTCAACCAAGAACAGATCCACAGATCCTTCACCTGCAGCCACTGCTCAGAGCTTCACACCCTGCGCTAGGCTGGGCTAATGACCAGCTGATGACCTGGCTCCAGGCAGAGAGCTGAGTTACGGGGCACCAATGCAGAACAAAGGTGAAGGGCTGACGAACTAACCACCACTATTACGGAGAAACAATTTAATTTGTTAAACTGTTCTGTGGTTTTACATTAGTGTTTTGCAACTGCAAAGAAGCTACGGCATTTGCTCCTTTTCCTCGAATGCAAGCACATTTTCACTACATCCCACCACATTTTAGACACTCTAAATGAAGGTTACTGGTAAGCCCTAAGAGGATTTCTGTTCGAAGCACACCCTAAACATGAGCATAAAAACAGTGCATTGTGTGTAAAGACAGAAGCAGTTACTGAACTGACATCCACTGGGTGAGATCACTTTGGCTCTTGTGAATTTATCATGAACTTCTCCTTCAAAACTCCATCTTAAAGCTCTGGTCTCTTGCGCTAAAGAGACCATTCTTCAGTTCTTCATTCTGCCTGAACCAACTGATTTGTGCTTTCATGCTGGCAAGCCTGGGATCCAACTTTTAAGTGGGACCTCAACTCCTCAACCACTGACCATGCATCTTGAAGTTTTCTGCCAGGCCCTCTCCAGCAGCTGACCTATACTCTGGTAGCCTTGCTGAATGTCCATGCAGGAGGTTAATTTTGCTGCCTTTGAGCTGGCCTGTGCACTCAGCAACCTGGAAGTTAACCAACAGAAAAGCTGTAATTCCAGACCTCTTGGCATTCCCTCTTTCTGCCTCTCCTACTGAACCAAGAAAAGGCAAATTTTCCAGGAGAGAGATGATGTTTACAGGTAGATTTCCTAGAGGCAGGCTGCTTTATATGAAGTAAGAAAACTGGAGATGCTGCTTGAGGTTGCATGGGAGAGAAACAAAAGTACTCGTGGTGCAGACTACTAAAGTATGTCACAAATTGTGGAGAATGGAGGGATTAGCCAAAGGAGGAAGAAGGGCAGTATCTGAGACTTGTACTAGCAAGGATGTTCATCTGGATGAAGCACCATCCATTTTTTCACTCTCTCATTTTGATGTTGTTGCAGTTTCAAGCATTGGCATCACTCAGGCCATAGATCAACTTCCACTGCAATCACATTCTCACTACATGGTAACCACAGTTGCTAGAAGTGGTGGAAATCAAGTTCTTCAGCAGCCTTGCTCAGATGTAGTTTATACATTATATGCTTGACATTTATTCAGCTAACTTACATTAGAGACGTGTGAAGCTTGGAAGAGCTATGGGAACAAAACTAGATCTGGAAGAGTACTTACACTTGACCTGTTCAATCTATATTGCATTTACTGAAAGGTAGCTGGCTTAGTCTCTGGAATTCAGCACAAAAAAGAAAATCCTATAAAAGAAGAATGAGTTTAGACATAGACATAAGAAGATTCAAGATTATTGGTAGTTACATGATGGTAGGAATATTGGCAATGAACAACAAGAACAGCTTACTAAAAGCAGTAAGCCAATGGATGAAGGAGTGCTCAATATTTAATTGTGTTAGTAAAAAAAACCCCAAAGAACAACAACAAAAATCCCAAAAAACAAAACACACACGCCAAAGAGAAAGACCTTGATCCGTGGGGAGAAAGTATGTCACAGAAACAGGAGAGGCCGTTTACTTCAAATTCTTCATTTTAAGTTAGCTGACTCTAATACAGTCTCTCTGAAGTATTTGGCCAGACAAAACTATCTTGGAGCCACTGCTGATTATCTTTGAAAACTAAAGAATGGAGAAGGTTCCAGAACACTGGAAAAGTAGGAAAAAAATCCCTAAATTGAATTAAAAAAAAAAATGCATGCACAAGGTGGGCAATTATGGAGCCGTCAGTCTAATTTCAATTCCTGGAAAAATATATTGGAACAAATAACTATTTTTAGAAGATAGCAGGTTGATAAGTAACAGCCAGAGACTTGTTAGGAGCAAATTACACCCAACTCATATTTTCTGCTGCGATGGGTTTAACAGGCTCATGGATGGACAAATATGGATGTCATTTAACTCAAGGAAAGATTTGACTCTCCTCACATGCAGCTTGCAGAAGTAACCTCAGCAAACTTTGGCCAAAACAATGGAAGTGTGAGAGACCAGCTGAAAAAGACACACACTCAAAACAATTGGTAGTATCACTATGAAAGGCTGTACCAAATCAGTTTCTGTGGACACAGACATTATTCCACCGTGCAGAGATAAATATATACAATAGTTATTTAAAATAGAAAGCTGGGAGAGGGGCTGAGCGCTTCAGGGACCAAGAGCAGACTTCAGAGTAATGTGGGCAAGTTGGAGAAATGGTCTCAATTTGGAAATAAATCAAGGTTAATATTTGTTGTTTTTATGGAACACTTCTCTGCACAAACACAGTAGAAGCAGCAGCTACCAGCAGTCCTGTAGAAAAGGGCCTGTGGTTAGAGTGGATCACAAATGGGACAGAAGTCAACACTGCCATACTCTTGTGAAAAAAGCAAACATACTGAGATGTATAAACAGAAGTGCTGCAAGATATGCAAGATAAACCTCCCACTCTTCTTACCACTGACTAAAGCTTCTGGTTGGATACTTTGTCCTGTTTCAGAGTCATCCCTCAAGATGTGACACAATCCAGAAGCCAAAAAATTGTAATTGGTCTGTGAAGCATAGTTGATGTTCTTTTAAGCTAAAAATTAACAATTTTCTGATTGTAGGGAGACATTATAGTTTTTAAAAGGCTGTTGCAGAGACAGAGAAATAAGGAGATGCAGTGTTATTTATGTGTGGAGTGAATGGAGTTAGAACTGAGCTTGTATTACAGATGTAAACTAAACATTCAGGGCATAGGCTGAAGGGAGAATGAAAGCACTGGGACAAATTCTGCGGGCAGATGGTGGGACTCCCCATCATTACCCAGCTTCTAACAAGCACCAAAATACCTCTCAGAAATGGTTCAGGTGTAACTCACACTTCCTGATTTATGGGCCAGGTATACCAGAGCCTCTTCAAGCCCTAGTTTCCACAGGTTTGCTTTACTCAGAAGATCTGAGCAATCGCAAGTGAGTTTCTTAAACCATAAATCCAAGCCCACCTTGTTAAGCTTGGTAAGAAAATCCCCCCAGGACTTCAGTGCATTTGTATTAGCCAGAGGTCAATCCTAGTAGTTATAATAGTCACATCTGAATGGAAATTCAGCCTCTAATAGTGAACCTCACTGTATAAATTCCATCCTTCACAATAGATGATCAAGTAAATTTTACCAAAAGCCAAAAAGATAGCCTAATATAACAGAGAGGTGGGGAAGGAAATGAGATAGTCACTGCTAAACTCTAACCAAGGAGGAGTTAGACTGAAAATGAAAGAGGGAGAAGAAATTTTGTACCAGAAAACTCCTCCTGCCACTCCATACAGCAGGTTATGCTGGAACTGTTGGGAGCTGTGTGGATTCCCGGCATCATGTTTTAAAGCATTCATTCACTGCTGGTTTCTTATCAAAATGAAATGCTGCAAAGCATGTTTGCTTTCTTCAGCGATTTCAAAACAACAGCCAGAAGAATGCTAAAAACCAGCGCACATGGTTTTCCCATGGACAGTGCTACCTTGATAGGAGTTATCAATGAAGTGATGCTACACAGGTCATCCACACAGCACAGTACTCCCTATAGTGTTTTCCATAACACTATTTGTGAAAAACAGCAGCAACAACAGGTTTTGCGCGACAATCCACAGAAGAATGGCATTTGAGAGGTTAAACACTGTGTCACACGCTGTATAAAGTAGACTTCGGCCCCTTTAAACTGTGAACCGGCATTGAGTCAGCTCTTGGCACTAAGGCCAAACCTCCGAAGGAAGGGAGCCAGGGATGACGTGCCACCCGCTCTGCCACAGCCCCGGGGAGCAGACAGGGTACAGAGGAGAGGGGAATACCAACTACAGGAGACTGATGCTTCAGCTCAGAGTTGTGGCTGTGCCACAAGCCAGGACAAAAGTAAAATGTAAAAAACAAAAAACAAACAAAAAAACCCCCACAGTATAGGCTGGAAATAAAACAAGACTGCAAGCCGATTCATATTAGCAAGGCACGAGTTACTGTCCTCTGCTGCCCGGAACAGGAACTTTTCTTCTCTCAGCAGGAGACGCATGTAACTGAACAGGAACCACGGGATCCCTGCTGAGCAAAGCGGACAGACCTCCCGGGTCCCTCTGAGTGGCCAGGCAGACTCCACACCGCGTTTTATGTGATTCCTACAGCAGCCTGAAGTGCAAAGCACACTCTGAGTTTTTATCCTGTATGCTGTTTTCAATTCAGCAGAGGATATTAAATCACCCCCTGCTGTTTTATGTACATACGGTGTCAATCACCATAAAAGACCTGACTGAGTGTACAGCACATACAGGTACAAGCACTGCAATAAGAAAACTCATAGGAGCACACACAGACAACAGCTCCCTGCCTCCCCCCGCATCCAAACAGCCTGTGTGTGGGGGGGGAGAATGGCAGTTGTAAAGAAACGTTGCTTTTTAGAAAACACATCTCGGCTCCATCTCTAAATTTAGCTCTGCAGTCATTAAAGTGCAGTATCACTATTTATGGGAAATACTTTGTACTCGCTTTGGAAGCTCACACATTCACATTTACTTCATCGGGCTGTGTGGTGAGTCATGCCACCCAGCAACACGTACGTATACACCCACATGGACAAAGGAAGCAGAAACTGTTGCTCATTTGTTTTCCCCTGTCCTCCTGGGATTCTCTTTAGGAACAGTTCAGGATAACGGCATTGCTCTGAAACAGACAGGAACTGTGGGAGAAACCAGCTGTTACATAGAGAAGGGGCACAAATTCCTGCACCAGTCACAGTACAGTTAGTACAGAGGTAACTGATTCTACTTTGACCTTTGCAGCAAGAGGCAATGAAGAAGCAACTGTTACTCATTCATCTCTGGGCTCAGGCAGAACCATGTTAACAACACCCAGAATATAAAAGAAAAAATAATATCTAGTCCCAAATACATTCTAATTCCTTCTCTTGAGCTTAGGAAATTGAAAAGCGTCCCTCCATATCAGAGCTAAAGCTATGCAGCTGTCAATAATTGCCAGAAGAATTGCTCTTCTCCTCTAATCCAGCCAAATATTTCCTGCTTTGGATCTAATGATGGCATGCTTGAAAGTGGTGTGGGAGCAGTGAAGCTACCCGATTATCTTGTTGATCCAATTAACTCCAAGACCACAAGACCCCCAGATTCAACTCACAGGGAATGGGATACATTGTTTAGGTCGCAAGGCTCAGTTATGTCAGATGAGCTATAAAATGAAATTGTACCCTTAGTTATTCTCTCTACTAAGCAAAGTGACCATTATAACCATCAAGGTTGAACTATAGGCGGTGTCACACAGTACAGACATGCCTAAGAAGCCCAGACTGGTATTTCACGCTTAAACCTTACGAAGATGCATGGTACCTCTTAAAAAGTTTCCCAGTATGTTTACCCACGGCAAGTCTATTTCTCCAGTGCTAATTCTTAAGTATTCATTACTCAAAAATCAATGGTAACAGGCACAAGATAAGGACTGTAATTTACATTATACTCACTTCACTGTGTGCGTGACTAGGTAAGGTCGGACCATCTTACTCATCTCAATATCACCCTAATCTCATCACAACCTTTGGAGTCTCATAATTCTGAGTTCTGATCCAGAGTGATGTAATTTTTTCCTACTCTCCCTCTTTTCTTGCTATACACACATACAACGTCTGCAGATGGGGACAGGGACTTAACAGCTACCAGCTCAAAGCAACAGACAACATCCAGGTGCAATCACTGATCTACTGACAGCAATATGCAACAAGTACACCTGATTATGTCTTGTTTACTTTCTACTCAACTCATTCTTTTAATATGTTGCTTAGCAACAATTACAGAAGTGCCTCAATGAACCCAAAGTTCAAAATTTCATAGAATTTTGCATAGGAAATCTACCTATCCAACTTAGAAAAGAAGTTATCTACCATCACGTTCATATGTAGCATCTTAGGAAAGCAAAACCAGGTTTTGGACATTTCAAATTAGTTAAGTTAATACACATACCCTTTAAATAATAGTTCATAGTTTACAATACACTATCACCTACATTCTTAAGTAACTTTAAAAATGTATCAAATATGCTTTCTACTTGAATTTTACAAACCACTCAATTCTTCCATTTTGTTCTCTCTCTTCCAGAGATGATGCATTTTGATACCCAGTGATTGCCAAAAACACAGCCAAAATAAAAGAAATCACTGCAGAAGAGGGACAACAGTGACTGGGATTACATAACCAACTACCGCAGTGCATCATTAAAATAACGTCTGGAAGCAAAACTATAATAATCTGTGCCATGGCTTTAAAATGATCACTTCAGTCAAACCAGCGTTATTTTCAAACAGTTGCTGATGCATCTTTGATGACTGCACAACGTCAGCAATGAAAGTATCTCAGGTACTTTCTCCGGGTAGGCTGAGAAGCAGAATGCAGACCATGCCTGGAATGCAAGGAAACGCCTATATGACATTTACCAGAGGGCTTCCCCCGCTATTTGTAGGACGCAGGAACATCTCCCTGAAGTTACTCATTTGTGAATGAGACCAGAGTACTCCTTTTTTAAAAGGCAAAAAGAACAGACTGAAAAAAGAAGAGAAACCACAAACCTGTGCTAAAAAGCCCAGATCTATTTCTGCCCAAGTCTGCCCAAATTACCAGAGATATCCAGCATAATGCACAGTATATCAAAATCATTTTACCTTAAAGATGGGATGTTAGAAACTACGACATATGTATAGGATGGCTTGAGGTGATTCTGTCCTGCTGCTCTGAATAGAGCAGAAGTCACTCCAGCTACCATTCAAGCAATGGTAGAACTGGTTTTCAAAGGTTATTAAGGTAACCCATGGTGATTATGTGGGATAGCATCGTTTATAATCCTGTCGTTCTTATGACATGCCAGGCAGGTCTCAGTCCAGACGTACTCACAAGGTTTAAATAAACCCATCTGTCATCACTGTAGTTGTGAGCCTCAGTATGGACTTCTCAGTTACCTCCTAGTAAACACATCGGAGGCCTCAAAATAAACAAAAAATTCCCAATGGGCAAATTTTAAAGCAGGCCTCATATTACTGTAGCTGGAGATGCAAGCAAAACATTTATCAGCGTAATATCTTTTGTAGTTCATGTGATGCATATATAGTTTCTACTGCAGCGTTAACATTTGTTGAGAGTGTAACAGGAACAGTAAAGTTTTTTTTTTTTTNCCTACATACATAAAGCAACCATCCTTAGCCCTTTTGAATCAGATAACAGAAACTAAGAGCACTGAGCACAGCCCTGGCTACCAGGAAGTCACTATTTTCAGTGAAAGTGTGATCAAATACAAATGTAAACATAAAAACTAGCTACAGGTGCACTGATTTTAAGATTTTCACCTCCATAGCTTGGTGGAATAAGATGACAGAATGCCTTAGTCACCAGAAATAAAGAAAAAATAATCAGAATAAATTCATCACTTGGCTCTAGAATCATAAACCTACAGAAAACCTATGACTACTTACTATATTGGGAATTACTGCAGGTCATACAACGTACAAACTTCTGTCTTTTGATTCTCCCCTCATTAAGCAAAAGGGTTTAATCCACTGTACCTACCCCTGCCTTTGTCTCATGTTTTATACTTCATTGAGTTTTATCTCAAAAGTGAAGAGCTGTGATGTCTGGATGTTAAATCAAGTATCTAATTACTATGAAGAATCATGATTGATTGCTATACAGGAAATAAGAGTTCAAAAACTGTTTTCTAAATGCTAAGCAGAATTAGGCTATACTGGAAATATATTATGTAAGTGCCAATCTGCCACTTAAGGTTTGCATCATACAGGTATCCTCAATAAATTTGTCATTTTTAACTTTTCTTTTGAGGATGATAAGGGTAAGGGTTCAACCCAAAGCCATTTTCATTGCAAGCAAAGGCTCCAGGACACCATTACAGCAGGAGGCAGTGGTTTCAAACCCACTGCATGGGGAGTGAGGGGTTCCAAAGGGTACTCTGGGGCACAGCTGAGGCCTACTTCTTTGAGAGCAGTTCTCAGACCAAAATCGAGTGCAGGAAAGGTACTATGTGAAAAGTGAAAATAAATAGTACATAATGATTGGGCTAATTGTCGGCTTACTGATCTAGAGATTTCTGAATGATCAGCATTTCAACAGTCTGTGTGCAAAGGGGAAAACAGTTTCCATCCAGACCTACGCTGCCCTCGGGCCTGCTCATGGGCATGTGAGCTGGGTGGCTGTGGGGCCTTGCTGGAACAGAGGCCTGTGGCAGCTCCCCGCCGTCCCAGAAGCAGGCTCTAGTCAGCACTGCCCCATCACACACTCCAAATCCCGCTTTTGTGTTTCCTCCCTGCCAGAGCCGCTCTCAGCAGCGGCCTCCTTGCCCAGTGCCCCGAGACAAAGCAGCCCGCAGCCATACTTCATGACTCAGCCAAAACGACACAGGGCAGGAGCTGCATGCCAACCGCCCGTCCCTGCTCACATTCCGTGACTCAGGAGAGTCAAAACAGGCACAGAGGAAGGGGAAACCTGCAGAGAGGTTTATTTTTATCTCCTGTAGAGAGACATCTGCCCTTGTAAAAGTGTGTTTGTACAGGTTGCACATTTTCTGAAAAGTGAAACTTTAATCCAGGCTTCAAAGTGCCACACTTGCTATTTAACTTTCATTGAGCAGAAGCAGACAGATGGATTTAGTTTGGAATTTTGTTTGGTCTGGGTCCCCCCCCCTCTTTTTTTTTTTNTAAAAAACATTGGATCCTCAGTTAGAAGTGAAGCCAGCTGCTACTTATAATTCAATTTCAGCAACTCTAACTGGTTGCTTGCATTTTGACCACTTGCTTAATACAGCTGGCATTTCAGTGGTCAAAAATATCCTTTGATGTTAGCACCCCGTCAAGAGCTGAGCTGGGGGAGGAATCACAGCTCCCACGGCTTGTGATTTTAGTGTGTTCTTCAGACTGATTGAACACGACGGCTATGGATTGATTTCCACAGACTGGCTGCTTCTGCAGTAAAAGGGGATACTTTGAATCCAGAAAATGTATGCAAACTTAGAGATATCTATGACATCTAAGCTTGAGTGAACACATTTTGCACATCCTTTGACTGGAGTAGCTAAAAATTCAGCTCCTGCCCAACTCTAGAGACAGTTCTGCACACCTGTGTTCATTTTTCACCTTAAAACTCTCTGGTTCCCCATTCTGATGCTGGCTGCACACAGTCAACCCTCCAGACCTTTGAGACAGAGCTCTTTGGTAGCCTTGTTTGCTAGCTGAGCCTTTCACAGCCCCACAGACATCACGTACAGTCCCTGTGCTCAGCTCTTGGGGATGACAGAGGTCTGACAAGGTGGGCTGGTCACAAAACAAAAGGTGTCCATTTTCTCTTAATGAAGGGGTGTAAGTGCTGATTTCCACCCCTCTCCCTTCTTGTGACAGGAGGTGGGACCAAGCTGATGCCCACTATCTGCCCAAAATAATTTGGGCCCAATTCTCCCATGGGAGGGAGAGCTTCCACCTGGGATGGAGAGCTGTGCGTTCTGTTGCTGGAAACACATACTTGACCAGCCATGCATGACAATACAGCTTTGCCACATACCATTTCATTCACAGATTTGGCTTTTTATAGCAAAATACTTCAGCAGATGTTCAGTACTCAGTAGCAGCTTAAAGTACCATTGGCATCAATATGACTCCACTAAAGGATGTTAAATTAACACTGCTGTCTCCGTGTGGATATTCTTCTACAATCTGATCCTTCTCTACTGCTATCAACATCTTGTATTTGCTTTTTTTCTCTACTTCCAATACTATGCAGAGATACCTAGCAATTCTATTAGCCATGACAATTCAAATATCCTGGTTTCTCATTCTCTTCACACAAGGGCCTTTAAGCTTAAGCAAAGCTACTTTCACAGCAGAAAATATTAACACAAATAACTGCATGGAAAGTAGGCTCCAAAATATGCACATTTATAAATCTGAAAGAAAAGAGACCACATTCATATCAAAAACATTCAGGGCAAGAAATTAGGCCTTTCCATAACCATTCCCAATGAACTGATTTATCAATTCACAATTGAACAGGTTAATGGATACATAAAAAAAAAAAAAATAATAATAATCATCAGCTTCAGTCCCTGACCTCCAGTTAGGCCTGTGGACTGCAGAAGCAGTGCTTCGCTATGTAAAAAAAAAAAAAAAGTCAGTGATAAAGAAGGTAATGGCTGAAATGGACTCAAGGGCAAATCAGGCTCTGGCAATTAATTAATTCCTTCATTACAGCTATTTGCCTTATTTTCCATCCTATCTATGTAGAGTAACCCAGTACTGCTTCCTTTCCACTGGACAGTAAAAATCACCCTCTCTCCTTTCAAGCTATTATGTACTTCCCAGCTGAACAAAACAAGCATGCAAGATACACTGACCATGCATAGCATGCAAATCTGAAAGTTAGTCAAATCGAAACTAGATTTCACATGGTGATACTCTGTGCCTTCATATAGTTCGATTTTAAGACTGTTCAGAGGACAGACTTTTTTTGGTGCTATTTAAAGAAATGTCCTCCTTCCCCTCACCCCTGCTTTTCGTTGAAAAAGACAGTTGAAGTGTTTTTTGCTTAAAGAGTACCATTAGAGCTACTTACCACTCAGTGGGATTGGCAGAATTAGGTCTTGAATTCAGCTGCAAAATATGCTCAATTTCAGTATCCTTTTAAAGATAGCCATAGCAATACTTCTCTTTATACTGTCACATTGTAAGAAAAGTTACCTGCAATTTTTAGGATGTTGTGCTTTTCTTAAAATGCTCGCAGATTATCACTTGTTGCAGGAATCTTGTTTAATTTTCTGTTTTAGAATACATGGAAAGCTCTTTTTCTCCTCTTCAGCAGAGACTGTTTAAACTTGTTGATACAGAATGCACTTGTCACTTCTTGTTCTCCCTGAAGCCCAGACGGCCAAGCAGAAAGGAGTGGGAAAGAGATGGGGATTTGGCAAAAAAAAAAAAAAAGGAAAAAAAAAAACAACAAAACAAACCATCTCTGCCTTCTGAGCTAGTAAGATGCTTTAGAAAGTGATTAGTCATTTACTGCTGGAATGGATCATCAGAAGAGGTGGTCAGAGAAACATCAATAGAACCACATTTTCCACCAGAAAACATGACATTATCCAAGCCTCATTGAGCTGAATATATTGTCTACATTTGAATTTAATTCAGGAGAAGTCCAGAAAAATTAATATATCCTTTTCTGTTCTGAAGTAGCCATATGGAAACTTCCATGCAACACAAAAAGGTTTTTTAAAATTCCTTTTAAGAAATTTTCTTCCAAATTTTATAACGCTTTATGAAATGATATTCTCTCTCTTCATGTAGCTCTACTCTCTAGCAAATGGTTATCCTTTAAAGGGAGGAAAAGAGAAGCAGAATTTTGGCTTAATAAACAGTATTTACTTCCCATTGCTATGCCTTGGGCAACTCCCAGGCACCCTCTCTCGCAATGTGTTGTAACCAGGATCAGATTATATTGCAATAACAGCAAAGTTACCATTATTCTGAAGTCAACCTGCATTCACTTGAAAATGCATATCAGTACCTGAATCTTTTTAATCACTTCATTACCCGAGTTTTCATGTTTTGTGTCAGATCCAGGCCTGAACTCAGCGTATGTATAATTTTATTAAGTATGGTACTGAGAAGAAAAAAAAAAATCAGCATTTTTATTTTGGAAATTACAAACAATAAGGAAAATTACTTCTCAAAAATAACATAAGCAACACTTTCAGGATAGTCTTGCTTAACCAATATAGCCCACACTTAAAATTTCATGTGGAAATAACACAGCCCCCACCTCCCATCCAGTTTTCAACGGATTGAGTTATGACTCTTGAAAACTATATAGGCTAGATATACATTTGAGCTTCTCAGAGACTACTTAGGTTAAATCACAACAATAGAAAGCTGATTAAATCAACTCATTTCTGTGCTGAGGAGCTGAATCATGTATACGCAGTTTTAGTTTTAAAAGTATGACCAACCACCATTGTGACAGCAGGGGAAGAATTTTATGAAGGAAAAGAAAGGAAAGGTTGCAGTGCTGATTTAACGGTAAGAGTCTCCAGATTCTCACTCAAGCCAGCAATATATATATATTTAAATCCTATGGTATGTCTTCGTGTTCTCCACCCCTCTTTGCTATGCCACGGGGATTTAAACAATTGCTGGTGTCTTCTTGCATTTCCTTTTCTGGCTATGTAAATCTTACAGAATGTTAATAACTAACACCCTAACCTAAAACTGTTACTGTGGCTATATGCAGCTCTGCTGGGTGCAAGGCAAGAAATTCAAATAAACATAAGTCATTGTTTTACTCTCCATTTTACTCTCACATTTAACATGGCGAGAATTACTTCTGCAACAGACTATATACACCATCACATAAAATAGAAAGAAATGAACCCCTTCTGAAGCTATTTTTCAGAGCTCAAACTATATAGCCTATTAATATTTCTACAGTTCTGTATTTAATAACTTTTATACGAATGTAGTATGAAGTAGGCAAATCTACAAAACTTTGATTTGACTCAAATACACTCTGATTTGGACTAAAACAAATGCATTAAGGGATCATTATATTTCCTTATAGAAATCAGACTTAAATTAGGTTAACCAACTTATCTTTTAAATACTTAACCCCAGCAGATCCTCTTTATGTGTTCAGGATTATCTCCTTCACTGTTGGTACACAGTACTACCAGCGGGGTGTTTTCTTCTGTGGCCGTAGTTACAGAAACATTTTTCAGTACCAAATAATTCATGTAAAATTACATCCTTCCCTTAGTTCCATGTCAAATATACCTTGTTCATTATAACTCAAGCCAGTGCCCCTGTGCTGAAAGCATCTTCACTGGCAGGTCTCAAAACAGGATTTGGCCAGCCAAAAACTATTAGAGAGAGAATCATTTTGACTTATTTTGATCGATTTGACTGCTCTTACCTCACATGATTTAAGAGGAGACGTTGGGCTTTTTGAAACAGGCACACAGGAGAAATGGGAGACCCTTTTAAGGTAGTACTCACAATAACATCTTTCACAACACAATAGCATTGCTTTAGTTGTGATGGTTGAGATCACAATGTAAATCAAAAGTCTGGAAGTTTAAAAAAGTGTATTTGTCTTTTCCAGAAGCTATAATAGATCTAACAGCAGATACTGTCCTCCCATACAAACTTTGCCTCACTTACCTACGTAATGTGTAGGCTTCCTTGCCTACAGCTCTTCTTCCTGGCAAACGCTAAAAATATTTGAAGACCTGCTGGACTCAAAGATTAGTTCATTTATCACAGAATCAAATATTCTCAAAAAATAGAAGAGGAGAAATCAGTAAATAAGTAAATAAGTGATTGAAGAAGAGAAGCTAGAAAAAGGTAGAGCACAGGAGAATGTAACTGCTGGGAAACGAACTAAGATAACCCTTCCAAACAGCAAATACAGCTGTCACCAGTTACAGAGGAACATGGGGAAGCACCATGCCCAGATCCCTGCATAGTACAAAGGGTTACATATACCTTCATTAGTTTAGCACTGAAAAAGCCTATGTAAGTTATGTTTTTGGGTGGCAAATGCTTAAGACTTTAAGAGGTATGATTAACAGTTGGTACCCTTAGAACAGAGAAACAGTGAATTGAAAAAAAAGAAAAACAATTACTTTGTTGCCCTTTTTTGAGAAGAGTGATGAAGGTACTTTTTCAGGTTGAAAAAGACCGTGGTTCAGATCTCAGGTCAATACCATTAACACATGCCATAGAAATTCTGCTAAGTGTTATTCCATCTCTGTTACCGATGGTAGAGCTTTGTACCAAATACTCCAAAAATATTAAAGCAAAACTGTGTCAGAAGGAGACATTGAGGAGAATGCATTTAAAAGTACCTGGCAACACTAAGACGTGCTCCCAAAGCAGTGATTCAGCTCTTGCTTTGAAATGGGCACTATCTGCTTTTTAATATGACTTCCCTTATTCCAGGTAGACATCCCAATTAGAGGGTTCTTGATGGAATGGAGAGCACACCTTCTTACTCTGGTGTACCTGTTAAAGAAATGCAGCAAAAATTAAACACTAAAGTTCTTTCCAGGAAAAAATCAAGTCATCACAAGAAACTGCCCAGTTTTAGTCAAGATCCCGTGTCACTGAGAACTGAGGCACTCAAAAATCATCGGCACTTCTGAAAAAACAGAACATGGGAAATGTTTCTGAACAGAGATGAAACTGAATGAGAGGACTGTGCCAAGGGGAACATGACAGTGCAAGAACTTTTTCAGTAACCTTGATTTTAATAAACAAACAAGAAGTATAAACTGTGGATACAAAGCAAAGCTACAATTTTCAATATACAATATACAATTTTCAATATAAGACAGTACTTACCTGTAAAGCTAGACAAGAAACTCCTGAAGCAGGTAATTTTCCAGGAAAATATTAACCACTCCAACCAATCTTGTTCAGCGTACTTTAATTTGAGGATGGTGTTTCAACTTCAGGGAAATGGTTATTTTCAACAATGGATGCACAGGTAAATACTTGTTCCATTTATTGTGGAAACACTAAAGATACAATATAGCTTTAACATACTCCCACTGAACAACTACTGATTTCATTTGAACTTCACACTGTTTAATGTGGAAATGCTGCAGACAAACAGATTTAAACACAGTTCCACCGCCAGAGAACACGACACTTCAAGGAAGGTCAAAACAAAATGGCTCTTAAAAGCTAAAAAGAAGAGGCAGATGCCATTTCCTAGAAATGAAGGAAGGTAGGCTCCACTGGAGCAGTGTTAGTACTGGGCTTTTCTTTTGCACTGGTGGTAAATGAAAAACCCAGAGCCTGCTGATTTTTTTCGTTCTTTACCTAACTGCTCCAATCCAGGAACCTTTGGCACAGGAATTTTCTTTTGCTTTGTGACTATAAGATTACTCAGCCATTTGTTCTTATCTGGGCCACTGTTTTAACAGACTGCATCTAATCCTAGTGTGTGGCATTTAATTGTATGTTGTGCAAAGAATGCTCTTGTGTGTCAAACTCTACGCTGACGGGAAACTAATAGCATCAGGATATTGCACTAGTTCTTTTTATTCTACTTTTATCTGATGAACAAGGATATTGCAGAAGAGAACTATTTTCCTCATTTATTCCCTACAGTGGCCTCATTTTATTGCATTTAAATTGACAACTTGACAAATATATCTACATGAATGAAGAAATAATTCCACTGCATTGATTTTAACCTACAAAAAAAAAAAAAAANCCAAATTGAAAGCTATTTTCATGTAAACATGTAGATCTTCTATTTCTAGTTCACTCTTGCGGTTTAAATCCAGGCAGTGTACAGAGTTGCGCTGCTGCTTGTTTGCATGGCTGAATAAAAATAAGGCCTATTTAAAAACACCTGCACCACAGAGAACAGGAACACATAGCTTGTTCTGTCAGTCACAATCATACATTTTATTTACTCATTGATCTGTATCAATTGTGAAGTTGTATTCTTGAAATAGGGAATGTTTCCATTTGAAAACCTGTGCGTAAAATAGATTAAAATCAAGTGTGCATTTCTTAGACATCAATTAAAACACTAACAAAATAAAAGCTTTATAAAAGATTGTAGAAAACTAGATATCTTTTAGCATTTTAAAAAGCAGAAACCTATCATTATTATGGAAATCAAAACGCTGCTTTTTGTGCACAATTAACTGCACGCCATTCCTCCTCACAGTGCTACATAATCACCTCATTTTTTCCTCTCATCTCCGTATCAGCAAACATCTGCCTAAACATTAATTTGAAAATATTAAAAACTGGAAGGAAATGGATCCTAGCACACTGATTTAAAACATTGTCTCTGATCATATATTTGATATCAAGTTCTAGCATGAAACTATTCCATTTAATCCAAGTAGTTTCTTCTTAGGAAATAGCACACACACACACACAGAGTCAAATGATTTTCAGTACAAAAGATACACAGATAAAATAGTTTAACTGAAAAGCTCTGAAGATTCCTAGGCATCAGTAGGGAAGGCACTTTTCCGGTCACATAATTCTAGCACATTGTGATTCAGCACAGCTTTGGTATTTCAACCTCTCCTTCAGCTTGTATGCAAGTCGTAACTGCTGACTGCCCAGTCCTGAACTTCTCCACTTGCAAATAATGCAAAGAAAATTGCTCCAAACAGATTAATGGAAGCAGCAATATAGAAAACTGTCTGCCATTCTCCCACAGTATTCTGTCAAAAGAGAGTGAAGAAAAAAAGAAGTCAGTTTGCATCTCCACACTCAAGAAAAATGTGTTTTTAAAGCAGGTGCTACATGCTTTGCCTGTTTAAACATAAATGCTATGAGTGTGGCTTCAAAGAGACATGAGAGCATTACAAACATAAAAGAACAAATTATCATATTAGTCAACTTCAGTTTAACAATGCTGCTTACACAGACAGCCCTATCAGAAGTACATTGACTATCCAGACCAGTCGATCACCTGAGGTGCACAGCCTTCCTATCTAAATTCACATTTGCATGAAGACTATGCAAACTCACTGAGAGCATTACCGCACTGAGAAAAGCTTCCTTGCTTCCTGGGCAGATGATCCAAGAGCTGAAGTCCTCTCAGCTAAGTGGTATGTTATTCTTAATGACTACAATGTGTCCATGCCAGAATCATAAGTTTTTTTAGCCATGTCTGAATTTTACCCAAATCAGACAGCAAAGAACTGTGTTTGTTGTAATAAGCAAAATATACAGATGTCTTAAGGAGTTTTTTTGGTGTTTTTTTTTTTTTTTATTATTATTATTTATTTTTAAATTAAGATGTATATTGTACCAACCCTGTAAACGATCTTACTGCAAAAACAGAATAACACCAGAACAGTGCATTAGGATGAGGGGAAAACCAAACAAAAAACAACACAAAAAAACACCACCACTTGTTAAGTATTTGGAAGAAGCTAATTTGTTTGGATTCATGCATTAACTAGTATTTTCATGTTATTTTTCAGGAAATGACAGGAGTAATTATTAACCCCAAAAGCTCATCTGTATCAATAAACTTACTCTTCATACCTCCCTTTCTTAAAAAGATTTTAGAATAATTCATATAGTTGATTTTGAAAAGTAATCAAACAACTTTTCTCTCCCTTTTTCTCCTTTAAATCACTCTTTGTCTGACTAAGCCATCTTGGAGATCAGATCTAACACTGTTCAATTTAGGAACAAGATAACACAGCGTAGAACAGCCTAATCATGCAATGCACATACAAAGGGGCACATTATGAAAGCTACACATTTGAATCTAGTTTATGGTTCATCTGACAAATGCTGACTTTACAACTCACAACCTCATGTGAGAGAGCAATTTTGGAAAACAAGCAGGAGCTTGTCTTATTTTGCTACAGTAATACCCCAACTGTCTTGTCTGGTTGGTTTTAACAGTATCCTAACATATCATAAAAATACACATTTTTTGCTTAGAGAACATAAGGGCTGAGTCACTAAAATTATAAAGTCCCACACAGGTCTTTGACTGTATCTTTATTTTTGTGATTAAGGTAAGGAGTTAAGTCATTCATAGCAACAGAAGAATACAACTTGCATGTATATCCCAGATTTCATTTAACGACTGCAGACTTGAAGACAGAATTACCATGCGATGGAGATAAAAATACAGTAACCAAGAAAAAACAAACACATAAACAGTAAACAGACTTACATTATGAGTGAGGCTTTTAGCAATAACTGGCCCCACCATTCCTGGGATAGTAGCAAAAGAATTTGTGATCCCAAGAAGAATTCCAGCATATCTGTAAGAGAAATTATTAACATTGCTTATTAACTTATCCTGCTCACCAGTCACAGAAATAATTTTGCCTAATCAGATCACACAGGCCTCATCCTGATCACATATGCAAATTAATACACACACATTTAAGTGGGAATAGGTTGTTTCTATTCTAGCAACACCTCTGACAATTCATTACATATAATTCAATTTTCCAGAGGCCAGTTATGGAATTTACTTAGATTACTCACGCTTTGCTTAGAATCCATAATCCAAAAACCACATCTCCTCATGCTAAGCCACAACCAAACTGTCTGGAATGGATCCATTGGAAAAGTTAAGAAAGAAACATTGCATGCCTTGAAGTAGAGAGACAACAAGGAGTATGACAGAGTGCTTTTTGGCAACAGTAAGAGATGGTTCAGGTATTATTGCCAAAAAGGCAATTATCCCTCATCTGGATGGACATCCCCACTACACTACAGAGTGATGTTCTGAAGGCAAGAGTTCACAGAGCTCTGCAGCAGTCCTCCCCTTCAGCTTTCTGTGGGACAAAGGCCAATGGGAAATGTGCGTGACTCAACCTGTTTTACTTGTCGTCATTCTTGCAGCTCCATTCTGATGCTTCCTGCTCCATGAACATGTTGCTTTAGCACACGTGTATACATACACACCAGCGGCCATAAAAACTTGCTGGGAAAAAACTGGTAGCTTACTTAATATCTGAGCCTTAACACTCCATCTCTGTGCAATTAAACATCTAACAGGAATGTTGCAATACCAAAAAATCGTGTTTGAAACTGTAGCACAAGCACAGACTTGTGACACAGACTGGAGAGAAAGAAGAGCTAGACATTTTACATCTGAGCTTGACCTTCCAACCACTGGAACACAGGTCCCTGCAGTTCAGACCTCCAAGGTAGGTTTGCTGGCTGAACAATCATATAAAGCTATTATTATCAGTTGTACTTTACTGCAGAAAAATGGAGGTATCTCAGTTACTGTTACAGCTGTTGAGAGTGAAATGGTGTCCTCATTGTTTTAACAATGACAACACAATAATTTCTTCTTCAAAGAGAGATACATAGCTTTGACATTTTATTTACTAAAACAAGGAAATTCAAACATACACCATTATAAAAGGCTGTGATGTGTATCCAGTCCAATAACATTAAAAGCCACATGTTTTTCCTGACAAGAGTCAATTATCAGGCCTATTGGTTGACTGGTCTTGAAAGCCAGCAATATGTAACAGTTTGGAGCATAGCAATGATTAAATTAAATTGAGCTCCACTCCTGTAATTAAAATTATTTTTTTTAAATAAATGATCATGTAACATGTTTCTCTCCGAAAGTGTTTAAGAACTAGTATGCCTTTACGAAGCTGAATGTGAAAGTGTAAAAAGCTTCCTTTTACAGCCCTTCCATTTAAAGCCTTTAAATAGAACCAAATGCATTTTGCCTTCATCATGCTTAAGCACTGCAATACTGCTAAATATAAACATTCAAAACTAACCACAGTTTAATAGTTTCTCTGGTCACCATAGATCTTTGACAATTAATTGCTGGCTCAATGCCTCCATTTTTGTCTGCTATTTCTGACAGAGGTTACATTTTGATAGCACTTTGTGTTTAACTCCGATAACGGCTATGCCACTCCCTCAGCACAGTGGAGACTCCAATATGAAACAGGAAAGAAAAAGTGACACATTTGTAGAGCAAGGCTAATAGTAAGCTGTCAAAACATGGCATAGTGGCGATAAATGAATTCAAATCGACTTGCGGAGTAGTTCAGAGCTAGAACAGAAAACATTTTTCCCTACGAGAAGAATCTCATCTCCCTGCTCCTCCCTCAACAAGTCAGTGCACTGATGGCCTAATAAATGTGTGTTAAAAGCAAAAACACAGAGCAAATATTGTTCTTGCTCCAGCATCAGTATTTTCATTCATTTTTTTTTCCTGAGAATATAATCATTATTTCTGCAGTATAATGCAAGTTTCAGTAGCAACAATGGACTCTTTGCTATCACTGGTCAGCTTACTTTTAAGCAACTCAGACAGGAATTTATGTGCATTTGGAAATTGCTTGAGTCACTTCTGGTTATTCTAATAGGCTTTAAGGAAAAAAAAATTAAAAAATTGAGCTCTGGGTAAACTCTTAACAGAGGTTCCTTTTACACTTTCAGGCAAAACCTGTTTTGAGATGGAGATTTTTACAGTTATGTCAGGTTTTCCCCTAAGTTGTGAATATCTGCCATGGCCATTCCATCCAAGAAAGTTCAGACGTTTGCAAAAAGTTAAATAGGGGAAAAAGAAAGCTTCTTTTTTCTTTTCTCTTAGACTTCCTGGTATTTCTGCATTTGAAGACTTTTCTTTGTATGACCTTTGTAACAAGGACATGTCCTTTTCCTCCTCTCTCCATTTGGGTTTATTTTCCCTGAATTAAAGCACGCATGAGCTTAACGCAGAATCACTGATTTCAATAAAACAGCATCTACTATGACCATGTTCCTGCCCAGGAAAGCTTTCCTGCCTTGACTTCTGCATACTATTCAATTGTTGCAAGCAGAACTTTAATTGTTCTAAAATCTTTCCACTAGAACTCATTACAACATGAGTTTATTCTCACAACACTCTCGAAAGATAGAGGTCACATTGTGATACCCATCCCGTAGACTGGGAATGAAAGTATAGGCCAATAACATATGCAACTACTGAATGACTGACTTGAGGTCCTCAGGATCTCTTTCAAAGAATATTTAACAACATTGTACTAATATTAAACACAGCTCCCACTGACTTTGGTTAACACTTAGTACTCCTATTTTCACAAACTAGGCTTTAGAGCTTGAAGAGCCATTCCCCGAAAACGAGCAATAAATCAGCTAGGCCTCCGTTAATGTCACTGGATCCAACATTAGCTTCTCAATTGATATCTTTAGGTTTAGACTCAAGCTGCTGCAGATTTCATTTACGTACTATGGTGGTCTGAACTGCCTTCAGGAAGTGGCCATCCTCCTTTAAAACTAAAGAATTCTAAGTGAGCAGGTTGCTGAAGTTATACAGCATGAACAGAGTTTGACCAGCTGACTTACCACATGCGAACTCTGTGGCACAGCAATGAAAGGAATGAATTCACAGCAGTAGTGTTCAGCTACCCTGAATGTGAGCTTTCATTTCTCCTGTAATGCCCAGCCTCAGCCATTATATGCTCTCCTGCTACTACAGCTATGAAGTAGAGGGCTTAGGAACAGATGCCAGTCTCACTTTCTAGACACAAAGGCTGATGCACAGTGACAGAGAGCCAAATCAAAACTGCACAGACATCCAAGTTCTGCCATTAAGTAAATCACAACAGTGACATATTCTGACATTAATGCTTATGTTTTGTGGTTTTAAACACATAGACAAAATAAATAAATCCTAGCCAATGTTTTACAATTTTAGCAAAGTTAAGCTTGAAACAGATGTTGCATTATGACCCCATAATACACCAGGTACAGTGCTTTAATACATCTTCTACATTCTTAATTCTATTTGATGTGAAACAAAGTGCATCCCAGATGCCTTTCTTCTTTCTTTCATGTTCAGTTCATACTATATACTGTTTGCAGTTGGGCACTGGAGTCTTCCCACTTGCTTGCTACCTAATTGAATCTGCCAAGATTAATTTGAGTCACACTATTTCATATCCTTCTCTTAAGTCAAATCTTAACCGTCCCTGTAGACCTGACCACCATCCTTTCAATTGCCAAAGCCTGGCTACCATTTTCAGTTTGGACCTGATGTTGTCCATAAGTTGCCCAGATTTTAAGGACTTTTTTCTAGTTAATATCTCTACAAAATATTTTTTGTCTCCACTCACATATAAACTAGTTTCATCTTTATGCATTAGTATATAAATGCTCTTTTCACTGCTTATAAAGTCATTTGACCCTGCTCATACACAAGTGCTACCACAAACAGGTACATCACATCACCAACAGAGCAAAGTACTTGATTTCTATCACTTGGAGGTTACTCAGAGGTTCAAAAGAATATACACGTACCCATGCTTTTCAGGAAATTGATGGATTTGTCAGGTTCCGAATTTGTAGGACAAGAGAAGATACAAACTAAAGTCCAACTTTCCATCACTGAAAAGTATTTGTACATACAGAATTCACCACTGAGCAATAACAGGTCGCCTACTCCAACTAACACCAGTGTATAGCATATATTTTTCAAACAAATAATTTGCCTGAATTATGGGGCTTAAAATGGTTACATTCGTACTGAAGTTTGATAGTTCTGATGGGAAAGCTTAAAAGGGTGAAACACTTGATAGGATAGCATGTTTGTAACAATGCAATTCAATTATCATCATAAATCAAACAGGGCAAAGTCCTAGTAAATATAATTCCAGCAATAATATTATTTATTGTTCCAGGATCAAAAATCGAGTAATTCAGTCCATAGCCAAGGCTCCCAAGCACTCCAGGAATACAAAAGAAGTGGTCATAAACAGTAACAGCAGTTTCAGCAATACTTACGAAGGTGCTATGTCCAGATGGTTGATATTGTAACCAGGCGTACAAAATCCTCCTAGTGTTGTTGATATGGTCACAAATGCAACAGCCAGCTCATAGGCGCATCCTATGAATCCAGCTGCTACTAAGAACACTGCAGGTCCAATCATTCCTTTAAAACAGAATTTACACAGTCAAGGGACTTCAAACCAGAGAATTAAGAGGTTCTGAGGTGTGAGTACATACAACCTCCAACACCACCTAGTGCACAGAATCCAGCACTGCACTATGAGCATTACAGTGGGCCAGTAAGGAAAAGCAGATGGGTTGCAAACCTGTGGCTTTCACAGGAAATTTTGACCAGAAAAATCCTACTCTAGCGGCAAAGAACAAAATTCATCTGGAAAACCAAAAATCAATGGATAGCAAAAGTGACTTCACAAGTTTGTTTTATTTATCATTATACAAATACTAGAAGCTGCACGGAGACTGACAGGTGAACAATGCACTGCAAAGAAGTTATTCCCATTCAAGTCTCCAGGTTTCAGGAGCCAACAGGGACTTCTGCAGATCATAATAAAGCAGAGCTGAAAGACTGCATATAAATACATACATACATAGTTCTCCTACAGGCACCTTCTAGAATGAGTTTCATGTTTAAGATCTGAACATCTGATACGTCTACATGGAGCCTGCTGCACAGCTGAAAGAACCCAGGCTGGCTTTTGAAATAAAGCTTCAGGTGCTAGAAACAGCTTAGATGGCTTAGTAGCCACCATGAACTAGTGCATGCTGCAGTTAACTTTGGCACCCCGCTTCCCCATGCCACAGTCAGCCACTTACATGACTTCATCACAAGCTCCAAAGCCAGCTCCAAATACAGGTTGGCTTCATGAACAAAAACCTTAAGAGCCCTGCTTTCCATTGCACAACAGCATGTTGCCACCTTGGTTGTATGGACACAAGTGTGAGGCCTTGAAATAAAACCAGATCACTAGAACTGAGTAGGCTTAAGAAAACAAAAAAATGCTTGAGAGTTCGTTTTAAGTGCTGCTTTAAAGCAAGCAACCGAATCCGTTTGATGGTTGGACTAGATGATCTTGTAGCTCCTTTCCAACCTTGTGTTTCTATAATTCTATGAATCAGTAGAATTGAGGAGGCAGGGAAACAAGTGTAAGGATGGACATATGTCAAGTACATGGCGACTTGTGTGGGTCCCATGCCAGACCTCTACCCCTCTCCTCTTCTTTTAATTAGCCATCAACTTCTTCTTCTAAAAACATCCTTTTATTCATTTTCAATTTTTTTTAAATTCATTTTCATTTTAATTCATTTCAGATCACCTCTCCCCATTAGTCAAGGACACTTGGATTCTATTTGGTCTTCCTATCCTGGAAGCAATCGTAAATTTTGCCAGGGTATTCCTATTCAGTTAGCTATGTCTTAAATAATCAAAACACTGAGCAACACAGGGCTGGAAATAGGCTCATGCAAAATGATATCCCCTCTCAGTTTGAGGACACATTCACAACATATCATTCTGTCAAGCAATTATCACTATTTCACTGAGGTGATTCTACCTCACCATTCAATTTATTTGTTTATAATAATGACATATTTGATCTAAATTAACCTTCTGGCTATCTCTGATAATTTCCTTGTCCAACACGTCTACTTTATTATGAGAAATGATGGGATTTATTCTTGACAAATTCATGCAATGTCCTGTCTGCTCCTCTTTTCCTTATATCACCAGAGTACCTGCACTGACAGTAAGGCTTTCTGACATTTAATCGATGACCACAATTACTAGAAATTATTCTTTCCAGCTTTGTAAAAGACAGAGAGAGTATTTATGCTTGTCTTTTTCTGCTCATCCTCACAAGATAACTGTAAAAGTTCAGAGACTGAAGGCTATGTTCCTAAGTAGTGTAGCACTTCATCATTGTCCTGCCCACTTGAATACACACCTCAATCTTATGTTTATCTCAGTTTTTATTTGTTATTTGTGCTAGTCTAGCTCCTTCAATTTTGTCAAGTATCTGTTACAATCACCTTTCTTCTAAGGAACCAGAAAAGGCAATGAATATTCCACTTGTCTCTACAATCCATAATTTCTTTCAAATAAAGTGAAATGGACAGTACTCGTGATCTAGCAGCAAAAACAGCTATGTCTGATGTACATGGTCAATTTGCTAAAATAACAAACATTTAACACATGAGAAGAGATGGCAGTTGGAGACAATACAGGTGAACCACTGCATTCACATAAAGACAAAAAGCTGTTCTTATTTGGAACCTAATTACTACTTCAATTCAAAGAACAGTTTATATCACTTCCACCTTCTCAGTTTTGCTCCAGCTGACTACTTTGTACTATAATGCTACTGAACTTAGTATATTGTAATACTTTTTAGAAAATTCAACAAGATGAATTCTCTCTTGCCTTCTTAATGACTGATGTTAAGTGCACGTAAGCGCTACACTGCTATGTGATGAGTTCAACACTCCTCAGCACAAAACAAAAACATTCCCCATTTCCAGGAGAGGAGACTGCAATGTAGAGTAAATAAAACACATTGCTCAAAGCTGTCAGTCCAGCGGCACCACTGAAACAGCCTATACTTTCTGTATCTGAACCACTATGCAACTGGGACACGTTGCCATTTCTACAATGGTAGAACCATAGCTTTAACAATGTGTTTAATAAATCATACTCACCACCACCAGAGCTAAAAAATAAAGCGTAATATCTGTAAGTATTTCTGGATTTTTCATTGGAACTTTAATTAATACACCCTCCATGCTCTCATGCCCCTTTGGGACCCTTTTTGTCACTTTGGACTAAATTTACTTGCTTTTGTTCTTGAATGTGTATGTTGAATATTTCTATGGTCTATGGAAAAGTCAGAAAAAATTCCTTAAGAAACACTTGGCCTGAGGGCTGGGCAGAGTAGAGGGTAAAACATGTCCATCATCTAAACAGCATTAAACATTACAAGAGAAATTATACCCACCTGAGGCAGTCAGATAAGTACTGGGGAGGCTTAAGATGTAAAAACTCAAAGGAATACTAGATACTAGAAAACAAGGTGATGCCAGATTATTAACCCAGCAAGCAGATGTCCACATTTCAGTTTCACTTCCACATCCTAGCACAATTAATGCCATTGAAAAGCAGCTCCTTCTCAAGCCACATGCAGTCTAGCCTCATCTCACAGCAAACTGCCACACTTCTCTCTCAAAGTTTTAACTTTTCCCAGACTGGTCCCAGGATGTGTTCCTAACAGAAACAACACTTGCACTTACCTATTAGAGTAAAACATTTGCGAACACAAACAGTAGAAAAGCTCCGTTTTTCCCGTAAATAATCAGCAATTTGCCCAGACAGAATTATGCACAGCCAGCAGCCAAAATACGGCAGAGCAGATAAAAACCCATTCTGTCGAGACAAAAAAAACAAAAGACAGCTGAAATACTAAAATGACAATTCAGTGTGCTGAAAAATGACTTGTCTTGGAGCATGAAGAGAGTCTGAGATAGCAGCATCAAGACCATCCATCCACACAACTATAGTCGGTTTTACCATAGGAGAGAAACCTAAGGATAGAAAAGGTGAAGCATTTTAAAGTTACTGATGGGTAAACTCTTCATTGAATGACTTAATAACTACCAGTGCAAACCAGCTGAAAAACTCAAAGGTTTAAATCAGCAACTGGGGCCAGAAAAAAAGGTAACTGCAAAAAAGTATCTTGTCGTCATTAACGTGATTGTGCAAGTATCCAGAAACACCAGCTTCAGATCAGCTATGGCATGAGCTAAGTAAAGTAACTGAAAGCTGAAGGTATTATTCAGAATTTTGAAAGCAGTTGTGGAATCTGTGATCTCAGGTTCTGTATTCTTCATCACTATATTATCCCACAACAATATGCTGACACATCTGATACTGGATGTAATCAGACAGGATACAGAATTAGGATTTTCATCAGATTCAGTCTGAACATCCTAAGATCCTATTATTCAGGACTTGACATTACTTACACTGAAGTAACCTGCTAACACCACTTTCTTTAAAGAAGAGCTGTTTAGTGACTTCTGCCCAATTCTGCATGGTTTTTTTTTTTCTTCTCCAAGCTCTACTGAGCAGCACAGGCTTTCAGCTTTTCCATGCAATTGAGAATAATTATTGATAACAGAATTATAATTTGACCTAAACTGTGGTTAAAAAGAAGCATCTGGATAGACACCGGATTGAAATACTCTAACACTTATGAATTATTCTAAAATGTGCATTTGGCAAAGAAGAGGTAAAAGTTTCCCCAGGACATTTAATTCAACGAGACCACAAACACGTTTAACACGTTTAACTCTATCAGCATTCAAATGTGCTGCCTGCTGGATGTCAATGCTCAGCTTTCAAAAGTAGCAACTGAAATTCTAAAAAAATAATAGAAGATAGTAACAACAACAACAACAACAGAAAACCCTTCTTTGAAGCACTATTCAAAGACAGTGTTATTTTTAAGTGATCCCTCTACTAAAAGGTGAAAACTGGTAGATTATGCAGTTGCTACTGTGTATTATTTTAAACAACACAGTTTGCAACTGTGACAAAAAAGCTTCGCTGAGACTATTATGCAAGGTGCGGGTTTTTAATTTTTATTGTTATTATTTTTCATAAGTGCCACAACAGTCACTCCACGAAGAAGAAATGTAACCCTTAGACATAAGAAACCATTTCACAGCAGGACCTGTTGGCATTCAAGTCCTACAAAACATATGCATTGAGGGCTGTGGTAACATATGACTTTCAAAGACACTTACTCAGGGACTAAAGCAGGCATAAAAAGGGAGACATAATTCCCTAGGGAGGCCTAAGAAGGAACTTAAGCAGCACCTTCAGCTATATTTTCCAGCCATTTTGTAGCATGCTGACTGAAGCCTTCTATTCTAACACTGATATCTCATCTTTTCCTCCCAAGATTGCTGGCATCACCTCTTTCTTGCACGGTGTGCACCTCCATCTTGCCCTAAACCAATCTCTCACGTTAAAACAGGAAAAGACTCTGCTAAGCTCCTTGAAACCCCTGAGGACCTTTTTACCTGAGCATTACCAGCTTCTCCATATACTGAAGACACTATCACTGAAATTTTCCTCATTAAAGAAGAAACAAGTACATTTCCAACCCTTTAATTTTTGCCTGGTAAATAATGTCACTTTTAACAATTTCCTTGAAAAAACACTATTTCTGGTCTTTATGTCTATGATTTTGTTTCATCCCATTTACCTTGTTAAAATAAGGTATTTTTCTGCTGCTCACTGAGGAAAGGAAAGAAAGTAATGATTTGAAAGGGGATTCAATCAGACTGAGGTGCATTTTTTCCTCAAAATGTCACTCATCCAATGATGCCCTTAATTTCCAGTCAAGAGAAAAATGATCCTTTCTCCTTCATGAGTGAGCAAAAACGTAGATAGTATTTCTGAAGCCATAAAATAAACCACAAAACTTGAGGTAAACATGAAAACCAAGTAACATAAATATATTATAGCAACTGTTTTAGAACAGTTAGAAATGTGAGGTAAACATGAAAACCAAGTAACATATATATATTATAGCTACTGTTTTAGAGCAGTTAGAAATGTGCAGCATGCATCTTCAACCAGAAAAATGAACTGAAAAGCTATTGTTAAGCAAAACATCAAAAAATCTGAAATTCAGTGGAAATTTCAATGCAGACAACATTGTAGATGTATCTGTTTAATTACAGGGAACTATTTCACCATTTCCCAGTTAAAAATCTACATTTCAAGTTTCTTAAACAGGATCCTCCATTCTAAATATGAGTGCAAATCTCTGCTACTGCATTTCTTTACAAATATAGTCACTTTTTTCTGAATTATTTATCTCACCTCCTGTGTATCAAACCGCAGGATCTCCTTCATGTATGTGGGCAAGAGTGTGAGAAGTGTATAGAAAGTCCAATTATAAGAGAAATGAGCTACGACAATAGCCCAGAGTGGAAGGGACTTCAGTATAGATCTCCAGGGAACAGATTCCTCTGTAGAATGCTAGCAAGCAGGAAGTAGAGGGAAAAAAAAAAAAGTCAGGACATGAAGATGAACTTTTACTACAGATATTATTCTACCCAAATCTACGGTGGTCATTCATTTGTAAGGGCAGAATGTGAGTCTGTATTAACAGATGATGAAACTACCGCTTTCCTTTCTCACTAAAGGTACCTCATGCACATTACGGCTCTGCTGTTTATTATTGCAACATGAATCAATTACTATTATGCTTCATAATCAGACTCTAAAAATATATAATATATGCCTTCCCTTACCAAGATTTGTCACCTCTTGCTTTTATCATAAATGATTAAATATTTGAAGTCAATTCTCATGCATTTAGCTGAATCTTTTCTGCTCAATCCTAGATATTAACTTTGGACTCACAGCCAGCTTTGCAGCTTATAAATGTATACCCCCAGTCATGGGAATAAACTCACACGCACACATTAGAAACTCGCTCATCATAGCATTTCCCAAATATTCTCTCTTTCTTACTGAAGAAGATACTTGTTGAAAATGTTGTTTTTCAAATTTTAAAGACATAGTACAGGTCTATTTTTGGTATTAAAAAAAGCTCAAGTCTATCACTTGTAATTAAAAAAGCATCATGACAACACCTGTGACAAAAAGTATCGTCATAAATGCTCTGTTAGATTACCAATTGTTTCCTTTTTATACAGTTGCATCGTAGCTTTTTTTCCTGACAAATTCTGCCTTTATCTCTGATTAAGAATGTTTTTCTAGACATCAGCAGAACATTACGCTAACAACAATACCTGCAGTTTACGTACTTAAGTAAGCATGATTAGACCAATGTGCCGTACCTGATCTTTTAGAGAAGAAAGAATATATTCCCTTTCAGTATGTGAAATTCTCCTGTGAGTTGCTGGTGTGTCACTAACCAACCACATCCAGAAGAAGAACCATAATACACCAATTGAACCTATTGTTGGAAAAAGATGTGTGAAGAGGTACAAATAAAAACAGAAGCAATTATATTGAGTGAATAATACTGTTTAGAAAAATAACATCCATTAACATTATATTATAGTATTCGGAAAAAGCTTGCATCTGCTTCGAAACAGTAGCTCCCCCAAGTGGCTTAACAATACAATAAGTAATAAAGATGACTAAGCAGGAAGGTGGTAGGGTGTTGTTTGTTTTTTTTTTCGGTTTGTTTTTGTCTTCTCCTGGAAGTGCCACGTACAGGAAGAAAACTGCATACACATACATATTGTATTTTTATCCATCACATGGAACAGACATAAAGAATATAGCTCACACAGAGGAATTTAATCTCAAAAAAACCTTAGCACACACATTTACAGAGTATCACTACGTACAGCTTAACTGATGCACTGATCTTTATTTCCCTTTTTAATCCATGCCTCCATAATTACCATGTGAAAAAGCTCAATAATCAGTCCAAATTGACTGTATTTTTACTTAACATAACCACTGTAAATTATTTAATTTTGTCCAGTTCTGTTCTGAACCTTTTTAATTACATAAAAATAGGAGGTTGTTCTGCTGAGGAACGTGTAAGCTTTGTGTTTTAGTTTGACTCTCTTTTCCCCACGCAGAACATGAAACAGCTTAGAAATGTAAGTAGGCCTATAAAAAAGCACCTAAAATCTATGACATCTTACTAGAAAATATTTTACGCTTGAGCTTCTTCTAGAACGTAGCTTACAGTAAACATGCTATGCTTCGCATTTTGGGCATTCTTTCAGAGTTCCTGTGACTACTAGAGAGATTTTCCACACAGTTTCCACTTAAAGCAGAAGTAACTTTTCACATGTTATTTCAGTCAGAATAGAAATTTGTTCTTGGGATTAACATTATTAACTCAATTTCACACTTCAAACAAGAAATTCCAGCCTGTTATTTCCAAGTGGAGGGAATGTTGAGAACATTGGACTTGTACCAGCTTTTGTCTAAGATATCCAGAGATATCTTTGCTCATTGGAAGGAAAGCTTACATAGCCATGCAAAGGAATTTATTTAGCTTTAAACATCTCTAACTTCCCAGGAAGAAAAAGTAATTACAGTCCTACACATCAAACATGTTTCTTAAAAACTTAAAATAAGTTTCATCTAAGAAATACTAAAAACAATATATCATGGCTTTCAAAAATAACATAGATTGTACTTTTAATAATAAAAAACCCTCACCAAATATGTAAAACACGTAAATCCAGTTCATGTAGTAGCAAATTAAACCAGACAGTGGCAGAGAGACAACAGTTCCCAGCTGCGCACCTACCAGAAGAAAGCAAAACAAAGTGTAAAGAGAACAATTAGATCATCATTAGATCCCTTATATTAAGTGGCATTTCACAGGCATTTTACTTTTACTTTCCTGTAAGAAATCATGCAGGTAAGATTTGTCACCACCACTAGAGGACTGACATTTCACCTGAAGGAAACAGGCACAATAAACTGCTTTGGAAACTCTAAAGAAATGGAGTCACAAAGCCCCAAACATCCAAAATAACAAACGAAAAGCAATAAGAAAGCATTCCTGGCACATCCATCTCAAAACAACTGGTGGCAGCAATACATTCAAAACAACACAACTTAGTCAACAGACATTGCTGAGGAAGCTGACCACAGTATAATTAAAGACTTGAGAGGGTCAGAAGGGGAAGAAATACTATTTTGATTTTATGTAATTAATTTGCACTGCTTACAACTCCTACTTAGCTGCACTGAAACAGGAATGCTAGAAACAAGAGCCAGAAGGCATCCATATAACCAGCAGGTTCTAACTGCACAGTCTCTGAATTTGACAGTGTGTAAGATGAGGCAGAGAAGGAAAAGATGAGCAGATTCCAGTGCAAATATAAGCCAAAAGCAGGAAAGAACTGTTCCTGAATTACAGTTCGGGATATATTGTGGAAAGGGTGGTAGGCAGCACCCAGTACATACTTAAGAACTCTCAACTGGTGATAAATATCAAACCTTGTCTTTTCATGTTAATTCTATAATCACTTTTCCAAACTTAATCTCAACTTAGAAAACTTTACGTTGATATGTTGGCTGCTGAGATTCCATCTTTATGGAAATAATTTTTATTTGAGGCAGAAAGATTAAACCACAAAACAACAAAACCACATACCTGGTTAAACACCAGTCAAAATAACAATTACATGTCACTTAGTCATGTGTTCACTTAAAAAGTCAACAGGATCATGATTTTCTAAGCAGCAGATCACGACTGCCAACCGTGAAAATGTGGTGAAAAGGAAACACTTGCTAAGTTTACACAAGATGCCATATCCATCCATGCCTGCTAACAACTGTCTGTTCATTGTCACGGTCTCTTCTCACTTAAAGTTTAGCATATGGCTTCACAAAGGGACAATTTAAAAGCTCCTAATGCTAAAAGCAGTGTCAATCCCAACTCTGTGCTCTCTACTTGTGTATTGGCTCTGACATGCAGGCTACTTCTTAAGTAGATACAATTCACTAACACGGCATAAAACACATGAAAAAAGAGGGAAGACTGTCAGATGCACTAGGTGGGTTAAAGTGGCTCACGTGAGGGTCTGATGAGTGCCTGAAATAGCATACAGGAAGGAACGAGACATTTGACTAGGAGGGAAGTGTGGAAATGGGAGGAAGAAAGGCTTAATTCCTGTCAGCATAAGCGAGCTACTTGACTCACTAGAAATCGTAGCTGGTGTTTAGATGGTATAGCCCTGTCTCCTTGATGAAGCCCAGGTCCAAGTAGTAAGCTGTACCAGAATTAATACTAACAACAGAAAGTTAAACAAACCATTTGTTCATTAAGTGAACTCAAAATTCGTCATCCTCAAAGAAGAAACATATATCTGGACTAGTAAATTCAGAAAACTACATGGAGAACTGTGACTGACCAATAAAACTTGAAAATAGAAGGCTCAGTGGTCAAGAGCAATGTGCCCTTGAAGTGTCAAGAGCAATGCACCCTTGAAGCTCAGGGAAAATAAGGCAGGGTGTGACTGATTAGAGCCACCGTAAAAAAACAAAGTAAAATAAAAAAAAACCCTGACTATCTCAACACAAAGGGGACAGGAAGATAGTCTTTGCTTTAAACAAACAGCTGCACCCTCAGTTGAGTGGATCAGCTGATGGCGTAAATGTTTCTCTATGGGTTCATGAAGAGGCCTTGAATGTTCTCTTTAGATAGCCAGGCCAACACCGAGGGAGCGAATATGTGATACGGCTCTGCTTATAAAAACCTAACAACCAAGAAAATAATTCAGAGAAGAGCAACAGGCTTAAGCTGGCTTCAACCCACTTCAATGATGTTTATATTTCATCGCAGATCAGTACTTTTTCTCAAGCCTACAAAAGCCATAAAAAGTGAAGATAACGAATGCAAAGCAAGATTTAATTCAATGCTATGCTTTCTAGATTAAAAGCTGATTAAAAGTGGTATTATAAATTCCTTTAAGTCAATCCTCCCTGTTACTGCAGCAAAAATGCATAACCCTGTTATCTGCATGGGAATTTCTCACCTGCATATGAAATACTAAGGAGCTTGCTGCGTTCCAGTGGAGGAGCCCAAGAAGACCATAGTGAATGCATAGCTGGGAAGGTAACACCCTAGAAAACGAAATTTCATTATTTTTAAAAGTAACAATTTTAAAACTTCCTTCAGGTTTTCAAGTTTCAAAACCTGTTTCATTAAAAAGCAGTACTAAAATTTGTTAGGCTCTTCTTTAGCAGAAAACTGCTTAAAAAAAACAGCATGCAAGGTGTGAGAGCAAAGAAGCAGAACTAATTTCTCCTGCTTTTGATTCTGCATATACTGGAAAAGCTGCAAGAACACAAACAATACTTTTTTTGAGCTGCTGGGTTCTAACTAAATGAGAAAGGACAACTCTAGTTTTGTCTTAAGTGTTCTTATGAATAAAAAACTGGGTGAACTTGGTAATTATTCAAAAAAGTAGAATTAATAGAATTAAGCCACTCAGAATGAAACAATCCATATACTACCGCAGCATATCAACACTCACAGGGTCTTATCTCTATAATTTGTCAATAAATTATTCAGACACATTTTCAAGTTACATAAAGAAAAACAACTACCTCTCCCACTCCTTCCAAGACTCTGACACCGATGAGGTAGCCAACTCCCAAATCCGCAGCTAAGGGAGTAAGCAAGGTAAACGCAGAGGTACCAAAGACGCCAAACCCGAACAGCAGCTTCCCTCCGATTTTGCTTGCAAGATATCCACCTGGAATCTGAGTAACGATGTAACCATAGAAAAAAGAACCAAGGATCCATCCCTGAGTATCAGCATCCCAAGAATATTTTTTTCCCTAAAAAGAGAAAACAAAATCCAAAATGCAATAAGTCAAAAATAGAAGTTTCTCTGATTGTAGTTTACACAAATTCAATCCATTATTTAGTCCTTCATGCCTAAATTAGAGATCTTTCATGGCCTCCTCACCAGGGTCTCCTTCCTTTACACAAATCTGTACTGCAGTCAAAGTTGACCTGAAAGCTAATTCAAGTAGCTCTGTGCAGACGCATCTAGTCCAACTATGAAAATCATCGCAACATTAAATGTAAGTCCTCAGGCAATTATCCCTTTCTAAGCTATAAGCAACTTGGTTAGGTGACGCAGGTACTGTCTGCAGAGATGAGTCTATATGAGTGTGAATCCCACTTTTGTATCACAGCATGGGCATTCTGTCACTCTCTGAAAAATGGCTTTTCTTGCAGAAAACTTACAGAGAGAAAAGCACACAAAGAGATCCAGATGTGTAAATTTAATATATAGAAAGGGCAGCCAAGGACAGGACTCACAAGGATAGGTGGACAGGAAGAGGACGAACAGGATAAGGATGGCACAGGAAGATAAGTCTAGCTAACATGATAATAAAAGCACAGATAATTGAGATGAGGAAGCTATTAAAAAAGTCACAATGAGGACACCAATCATTGCCCAAGGAAGTGATTTTGAAGTTTGGGATCACTTCCAGAAGTCCTCTTTATGAGCATCTAAATGAACAGCATCCATTTCACAGAAGCAATGAGGGAGAATCTTCTTCCCATACAGCACATGGTTATAATTTGCTCATGATAAATAATAAATGAGCTCTAAACAAACACAATGAAAGCAGGAAGAGGGCAAGAGTGCTCAACAATAAAATTTCAATTATAATGTGAGATCTGTGCTAATCCAAAGCATTTTTTCTTTTCCTTTTTTTTTTTTTTTTGAAACATAGCTTTTCATAGTTAAGAAATGTGATTTTAAGGATTACTGCATGGAAAGGCAGGAGTTGAAGGATAAGGACTATAACCATGATCTGGGAAAGAGATCAAAGAAGTGAGGAGAAAAATGTTGCATGTCAGTTAATTTGCAATAAAATTTCGTGCCATCCATACTGTTTGGAAAACAAATACAGATAGCGATGTGAGCTCTGACAGATGTAACAGTAACAGTTGATCACTGGCATATAAAACAGTGAGTCATAATAGCTCTACAAGGTCAGATCAGCCAGTTTGTAAAGAAGGGCACAGAAAGGATGTACGTTAACAAAACCACAACACTTGACCATGAACACAGCACTTCTAAACCAGCTAGTCATTTAAAGCTATTATTTTACAGAATTACTTTAGAAGAACCACTGTAAAGGCCATCTGGTGAAGATCAGCCAGTTCTCTTGCTATTTAGGCATGAGTCATCTATCACAGACTTTATTAAAAACAATGTCACGTACTACATTTCAGAACAATATGTTTGAGACCTCACCGTTGTGTTGTGAGGAACACTGATGGTGGAGGAATGCTCTGGGCATACACTGGAAGTTGTATTCTCCGTTGAGCTTGCGTCAGCTTCCACCATGTTCACCAGAGCAACGCTTAGGTTCACACGTAATGCGTACAGAACAAAGAACCCCAAAAAGGCCAGCAGTGCTAGGTTATAGCGAGCTGAGCAGCATGCAGGGACTGAAATGAGAATAAATAAGTTTTTAACAACCTAACAAGCAAGCAAAAACCAAAAAATACCAAAAAACCCAGAACAAGTGACAAGCTGTTTTTTTTTTTTTTTTTTTTTTTTAATTAATGATCCCAGAAATTTATGGATTAGAAAAAGTAATCAATAACAGTTAATTATTCTAGTCTTCAGGAGTGTATCCACAGGGGTAGAGGACCAGGGTAGAAAAATAATGCCCATTTTTCTACTGATATGTAAAACCAGAGTACCTGGTTTGACTACCAGTAGCTACGCACACAAGCATAGGGGCTGCAGGGGAAGTGTGGTCTGTGGAAATGGGTTTAGAAACATGGTTTCAAAAGTCCTCTTGAAAATTCAGTAATAATTACTCAAACTGGGACTTCATGCAAAAAAAATAACCAACCAACAAAAATTCAAAATGACCAGTGAGAAACCTGTTACATACCTAAAAATAGTTCAAGATGGACAGAAACTCTTAAAGTAGCATTAAAGAACAGCCAGCGAGATTCCAGATTGTTTCCTAGGACAAGTTCTCATTCTATAAGTTTGTTTATAAGCCCATAAATGTTTGCTAACAACTGCCTAAGGGAGAGAACTAGCAGAAAATCTAATAGCAAACACTGCCAAGGCACTGCAGAACAGCAGCAGTTTCCCAGTTACCCACTCCACCCATTTTCTGTGGCCACTATATAATAATGAAGTTGTCAAAGGAGAATGGATTTTAGATTCAGCAGGAAGCCTGCACTGTGGCATTAAGCTGACTATCAGCTGTTTATAACCAGCTGCCAGGCTCTGCAATGCCACAGTTATCGATTTCCTCTGATGGCAGAACACTGCGGCACTCGGCAGAGATCACCCATCTGTGCCAAGAGATTGGGAACAGAGTCAAGCTGCATCTTGGCCAGCACATCACCGGTGGCAATAGGGAAGCTGTATTCAAGACACAATTTGTAGTTCTGCAGATACTCTTTGTGAACTGGGGATGCTTAAAGCTACCAAACAGAAATGTTGAATTGTTGAGAAATGACATGAAGAATCTGCTGAATTTACAAACAGTTACAGGGTGGAAATTCCCCTTGTATGAAAACGATGGTGGAAAAGGAAAAATTTATAACGTGGGCACGTGAAACTCAGGGAAGATTGGTGAGCAGCACCTATAGTTACTGCTGCAATTCACAGCAATTGTTTGAGATTATTCAGTGCTGAAATCCTGAACAGAACAAGCTGATCTATGAACAACAGGAGTGACTGGAGCCTGATCTGCTGCTGCTGCATGTCTCCTCACTAGATTCTCTGATCTGCAATAAGAAGCAGAAAAGCATTCCCTGTGGACATCTAAAGACTCTTTCTTTCCCAGAAACCTTTGAGAAACAAGGAATGAGCCTCTGCAGACCCTTAGTTTTAGGGACACTAACTGGACAAAACTACAAAACTGCATAAAAGCTACAAAGCTGTAGCTTTCATGAAAGTTGTAGAACATTCCCGTTTTTGAGGTTTCTATCCCTGATTAATTTTATCTGAAGTTTACTGTTGTGAACACAAGTTGTGGCCAGGGGGGCAGCACTGGCTCTTTCTTCAGTAAATGAGTAACAAGGGAGGCTGCTATGCAAACACATAAAGCATCTCCCAGACCCGCAGTAATGACAGGCCTTGCTCCAGCAGTATTTGAAAAAGGCCTATCTGAATTTTAAATGACATAAATGACACCAGCCAAGACTTTATTGTTTGTTTTATAAACAACAAGCACTAAGAGCAGAAAGTGCTTAGTCCACAAAAACAGCTAAGCTGCTCCACTGACCTTTATTGTTGCTTAAAAAGCAATTTCCTTTAAATAGAAAATGGATAAACAAAAAATATTTAATCTTCCTATTGTCGCACCTGTCCTTGCTGGGGTTAAACAATAACAGAAGATTTAATGTCACATTATGCTGTAACCCCTCCTTGGAAATGTGGATTAACTGAATGTCCACTGTTCTTCCTCCAGAAGCTTCTTGCTGGTATATCCCTTGTCTGGAGAGCAAGCTTCACAGCGTACATGTGTAAGAACTTAGGATCACAAAGGTCTTTCTGTTTTTTTCCCCAGCTGTAAATAATTTAGCATAAATATCTAATGAACACGTAGATCTGCAAGCTTGGAACAAACACCTGCTAAATTCTCTCTTCCCTGGCTTCCCACTAAGAGCATCTGCAGTCCTTGAGCACATGACATCACGTTAACAGAACGTTCAAGAAGATTCCTGACGCATTTCCCAAGGTCACACAACTCCTCAGGACATCACCATACCCACTGGCAAAGGGACACTGTCACCCCCCAAAGCTTACAGCAGCAAACCCTGATGCTGAAGACCTTACCTTGCGCAGCGGCCTGGGGTCCCGCACCCAGAGACGGCTCCTTTTTCAGGAGCATGTTTGGTGACACTGACCGAGAGCCTCACAATGCAGTCAGAGGAGCCAGGTCCACACAGGGCTGTGGGGCAGTTATAGGGAGGTGCCTTCCTGGTGGGTGAGGCGCCGCACCCAGCTGCAGGGCAGCACATTGTGCAAGCCCGGGACCACATTGCTTTAGCAAGAAACCTGAACCCTCAGCTCTGAGCTCCCTGGCGCTGCACAGCTGTTTCGCTGCGGTACACACGCAGGTTGCAGGAGTCTGCACAGCCCCTCTGTCCTGAGAGGGCCCACAGCGCAGGCACCGCAGCTCGGAGGAGCCCTGACGCCCTGTCACGTTATCCTCATGCTGCCCCGCAGCCCCTGCAGCTCCCCGCCCGAGTAACACGTGGCAGCGAACCAAGGAGGGATTCGCGCACACAGGGAACCACTCGGACCCCTTCCCCTGTCGCCGCGCTCAGGACGAGACGCGCTCTCCCGCACGGACGGCAGCCCGGGCCCGGCCAGGCCGAGGGCAGCCGCACGGTGACCGGGTCCCGCCACCGCCTCGCGGGCTCCATGGCAACGCGACGCCGCGAGGAGCGCCCCCTGCCGGCTCGGCGGTGTCTACCCGCGGTGCCGCCGCCCGGTTCTCTCACCTCCGCCGAGCTGAGACTCCTTCAGCAGCGGGGTGCGGTCCTCGCCCTCCTCGGGCTCCATCTCGCTGCCGCACAGCGGGCCCAGCGCCAGCTCCCCGGCCGCCACCGCTGAGAGGCCGGGAGCGCGGCCGCCCGCACGGCAGCCCGCCGGCCCGGCCAAGCCTCGCTGCGCTACGCTCTGCCTCGCTGGCGCCGGGCAGCGGCCGCCGCAGCCCGGCGGTCACGTGACGGGCACAGACGGGCGGAAGCGACCTCAGCCGCAGCGCAGCACCACCCCTGACTAGCCCTCAGCCGCCATCTTTGATAAGGGCAGGGCCAGGCGCTCCTCCCGCGAGGCAGGGCGGGGCGCAATGGGTGACGACGTTCTCTAGCGGGGAGTTGGGGGTGGTGCGTTTCTCTCCGTTTTTGTGAAAAGTTCCTCTGGTTTAGGTCAAATCTCGTCAAGCGAGTCACGGCTTTCCCTTCCCTGTGCTTCTGTGGCTGTTGTTGGGAAGTGTTGTACGGGAATTTATTCGGGGTGGGAATTTATTTTTAATTTTGCGCCGGGAAGAGCGGCTGCGGCCGCTGGAGGCGGAGGAGCCCTGCGCTGAGGCACCGGAGGGCGGCACCGCCCGAGGCGCGGCGGGAGCCCCTCGCACCCGCTCGTGGCTGTAACCCCGAAGCGCCCCTCTGCCCGAGTGGGGCTGTAACAGTGCGTTGTGGTGTCCGGAGAGGGGAGCGTTTTTACCCTGCTCTTGCGCAGGGTTCCTGGAGTGAGGCCTTGAAATGCAGCGATGTGAATGGGTAAGCATCACAGTGTAGATAATAAAGCGTTTCTTCTCTGAATTAAACTCCTTGGCCTCCATCAGTCAGAGCAAACGAAAGGGCAGGAGGCTCCAAGCTTTATGGGCCACTGCTTCACAGACTGCCACTGTGCCCTGCATGGGTGGGTGCTGGGCCGTTCTGAGACCCCCTCTCTGTTCAGTGCCTGTGTCACAGAGGTGGGCGTGGAGGCATAGAATCCTTAGAGTTGGAAGGGACCTTTAAAGGTCGTCTGGTCCAGCTCCCCTGCAAGGTACAGGGATGCCTACAGCTAGATCAGGTTGCACAGATCTTGGTCCAGCCTGACCTTGAACGTCTCCAGGGATGGGGCTTCTACCACCCCTCTGGGCAACTTGTTGCAGTGCTATACCACTCTTACTGTAAAAAGTTTTTTCCTTATATCCAACCTAATTCTCCCTCTTTTAGTTTGAAACCATTTCCCCTTATCCTATCACTCTGCTAAAGAGTCTGTCCCCCTCTTTCTTGTAGCTCCCCTTTAGAATCATAGAAACACTAGGTTGGAAAGGACCTACAAGATCATCTAGTCCAACCATCCTCCTATCACCATCCCTACCCACTAAGCTACTAAATCATATCCCTTAGCATCTCATCCAGACGCTTCTTGAACAGCGCCAGGNATACAGGCCAGGATGCCATTGGCCTTCCTGGCCACCTGGGCACACTGTCGGCTCATATTCAGCTGAGCATCAACCAACACTCCCAGGTCCTTTTCCTCTCTACAGTCTTCAAGCCATTCTGCCCCACGCCTATAGCATTGCATGGGATTATTGTGGCCAAAGTGCAGGACCCGGCACTTGGCCTTATTGAACTTCATCCCATTGACCTCAGCCGAGCTATCCAGCCTGTCCAGATCCCTCTGAAGGGCCTCCCTACCCTCAGGCAGATCGACATATCCTTCCAACTTGGTGTCATCTGCAAACTTACTTACTTTAGGTACTGGAAGGCCACTGTCATCAGGTCACCTCAGAGCCTTCTCTTCAGGCTGAACAGCCCCAGCTCTCTCAGCCTGTTCTTGTAGGAGAGGTGTTCCATCCCTTGGATCACTTAAGTGGCCCTCCTCTGAACGCACTCCAATGGGGACCATGTGCAGCTCTCATTTGAATGGTTGTGGCTGTGTGCTGGTCTGACAGCACCACATCTATGCAAACACGTGAAGCAAACCTGGATTTCTTTTAAGTTCTGGAATTTAGCTGCAGAGTGTCCTGTATGTGTCAGCCTTGCCTATAAATTGGTCTTATAACCCTAAATACAGAACGAGAACCAACTGCTTGATTCTGACAACACTCATCAACATTTTGAAACATTTTATTAAAAGTTCAGAGGTGTTTTATAGCACTTGAAGGCTTTAGCTTTGTGTTCACACACGCTGAAGATGCTCTCTCTTGTGTTTTCGCATGAACCACCAGAGCCGGGCCCCAGCGGGCTGACACAAGGCTGACACAAGGGTGTCGGATGGGTGTGATTGCTTCCATCTGTAAGCTGAGCCCCAAGCTGTCACCAGAATCCCCTCATCACAGCACAGGGCAGGCAGGGGACTTCAGGGACTGGAGCAACCAACAATGCTTTTCTTAAGCTTCCTCTTTTTAAGCTCTCTTACTTATTCCTTCTCACCAAGACAGGCTGTATCTTAAATAAGATAACACCAACAAACCTTGCAGTAGCAAGGAACATGCATTTCTCTGTGCTGCTGCCTCCTTCTCAGAGCATGCTGACTCACCGGTGAGTGCATCTTCCTCACTGAGTGGCACTGCACCAAGAGCAGCTTGGTTGAAAGGCTGCAGGCACTGAGTCAAAAGATGGCATCTGTAAATACAGACTTAGGAGTGTGCGAGGAGCACCTTGTCACAGCAGATAAGTGCATCACTCCTTATTCCCTGGAGGATGACTTTGTTTATAGATGTACATAAATGAGTGGTTTGCTTGTGCCCAGTCTACCAGTCAGTGCTGGGTGTTGCTTGTGATACACTCCTGATGTGAAGTATTTGCAGTATTTTCTGGTTTTATTTCTTTTTATTTCTAGAAAGGACTGCTGTTTGTATTCAACCACTCCTGCCCTGGCTCCTGGCAGTGCTGGACGCTGTGGTCTGTGCCAGGCAGAGAGGTGGGGGACAGCAGCACCCAGCAGCCCACTTCGCTTGCCACCTGGCCCCGCAGCACGAGAAAGCAGAACAGCAAAGGTTTATTCTTCCTTTGCAGAATCCCACCCCGATGTTTCACACAATTAAGCTAGAGGCACTGCAGCCTGTCTCGCTTCAAGCAGCAGATGGCTCTCTTTCCCCTGAAGTGTGACTGGAGAAGGAAACTCTGACCTCGTTCCCTGCAGTGCTGTGGCTCCTCAGGGCAGTGCTAAGTTCAGCCGTGCAGACGTGTTACAGCTGTACTGTCACAGGAAATGAGCTGTTCTCTTGTATTGCTTATTTTAAATGGTTTAATGCCATGTATAGTAAATACTGTACTTGTGGGTTGCTTAAAAAATGAAGATAGGAAAAAGGCCTGGGAAAGTACATCAGTGGTGCTAACCTGAGTCACAGTATTTCCTCATGGAGCAAGATAGTATCTATTCTGTCAGGTTATGAAGTTCTATAGGATATATTTTAAAAGTTGTCTGTTTCTCAGTTTTTGCATCTTTTATTGGTCTTTTGTTATTGATATTGCAAGATCTCCACTTTTGAAACCATATTTTAAGAGATAAGTAGAAGAGAGGGGTAGAGAAGTAAAGCTTCTGCTGACAATATGAGAATCAACTGGTTATTCTTAAACTACTACAAGTCCTCACTCAAGCAGTCTAGAGATTGAAATATCTACCTTAAAATTGTCTAAATCTTGTTATACTCAGTACAGTGTGTAGCATTTTTATGTTGTAAATGCCTAACAGGGGTCTTTATGTTTTAGACAGAGAATTTATAAAATGAAAGAATATTGAGGTATCAGAACAGTTAGACACAAAGGAAAAAGAAAAAAAAAAAAGCAGAGATGCAAATGCATCCAAGCAAAAAATTTCTTGGGTTTCTCACAAAAGAGGAGGTTACAGTCAATCAAAAAGGAAAAAGAATTCTTTTACTATAATACTGAATACAAAATTATTACTAAATCATGCATAAGATGATGCTGACCAAATCAGAACTGGTGTTTGTGACTCTGGCAGTACAATGTGTTTTCATCTGTCTGGAAATATTCTGTCTGCTGCAAATGCCTCAGGGCTTCCTGTCGCCATGGCTATTCTTGCCTGGAGGTTTGTTCTGAGAGGGGAGACATTCATCATACCCACTCTTCTTATCATTTGCTAGCAGAGGCCGTCCACGCAGTTTGATTTTGGGCATTGGCCATGGCTGCAAAAAGTTTGGGGCTTTCCATAAGCAGCATTGCTTTCAGTTGAAAGGAAGGAAGCACATATTGCATCTTCTGCAGAGTATTCCTGTGGGTTATGGGGCAATGCTGACCTAGATCCAAAGAAGTGACTTAGGCTTTGCACGGCTTAAATTGTAGCATTGTGGTAGCCAGTTGAAGTGTTTGTAGGAAGCACAGGGATCTTGTTGTCTAGACTCCCTTACTTCAAGGTATTCATCCCAATGAAAATGTGGGTAGCAGTGATGCTGGACATTTCCTATTGAAGAGCTGGCCTGTGTTCAGGGTACTCATCTGTTTGTGGAAACCAGGATTCATAGTTATCCTCTGTCAGTAGCATTTATTTCTACCTCTGGAGTGAATGCTGAACCTCAGGCAAGACTTGGGGCTTTGTGAAATCTTTCTTTTTAATGGTAGTTGTTTGCACAGTTGTAGAAGCCATGAATGTCCTTAGGGAAAGAAGGGATACCCTGTCAGCTTTGCCCCTTGGCCCTGTGGACAAGTTCTTTGTTTTCTGGTTTAGTGCTTTAAATGCTTGGCTGTGGGTATGTGGACTACTCAGTTATATGTGAGAGCTCACTAAGGAAAGTAAGTCTTTTGTCAACGGAATATTTATAGTATGTCAGACCAGTGGTCCATTTTCCACAGTATCCTATCTCATACAGTGAGGTGTAAGGGAGGAAGGACATGTACAGAGCAAATACAGGGCAATCAGTCCTCTGAATAGTCTCTGCGTGTTCAAATATACAATTTGGTGGCTTCCTAATTCTGGAAGTGGTGCCTCTATACTCAGTAGTCCTTGACAGATTTGTCCTTCATGAATTTACACTGTCCATTTTTGAACCCATGTAAAATTCTGCGGGAAGGAGTTCCACATCTGAACTGTATCCTGCAGAAGGGGGCATGCCTCTATGCTCTTAGGCTAAGCACACTCTGAGAAGAAATGCTTATTATTAGTGAAGACTTGCCTCTCCTTATGCACCTCTCCTTATGTCTGGTCATAGAAATGCTGGGCTTTAAGGCATTTTACCAGTGGAGAGTTGGGTGCTAAAATATTAGGAGTTTTCAGATTTGAGGGTGTATTTTATGAATTCCAGCGGTGCGCGTAAACGTGGGACTTAGGCTTTGAGCTCTGTGGCTCTGTCTTGTGAAACTGTGTCTTCGTACCTGCCTGATGCCAAGCTAAAACAATTTTTAGCCAAGGGTTACACCCCATGATGTGGTACACTATAACACTGCAATATTGTTGCTGTTCAGCTCTGTGGCAAAACAAAATTCATCATCATTATTCTGACGTGAGATGATGAAGATAAAAGATGCTGTTATCTCATATACTGTCTCGTAGAGTTTTGTTCTGTTCCCTGTGGGAAAGCCAGCTGGATACTTGATGGGCAGCCAGATTTGCCAAAGCCTGAGGTGCTCAAGAACATGCTGCAGCTACCACTGTAGTGTTTTCTAATTCTTTGAATGTGGACTCTAAAGTAAAAGCCAATGATAGAAATATTTCCAGTGGAGAAGAAGTTTTATGTAACTTCAGAAGTGCTGGGTTTTGTATAAACTTGTATTATACATAACAGGTGAGAGATACTAAAAACATATGTTTCTCTTGTCAATGACTAAGTAGAGCATTTTTGCAGAGACCTCAGAAAGCTGGATGGAACCTGTTGCACAGGACAGGATGACATGCTTGTTTATGTTGTAGAAATGCAATATGCCAGGTAAAGGAAAATCTGTGAATTAGGTACTTCATAACTGATAGCCTCTTGCATAACAGTGAATCTAGAAAACTTGGAAGTGTGTCTAGTAGTGAGGGATCCCTTAAACTGTTTGGAAGAGTGGAGGATGACTTTGCCAGTTCTTACCAGCAGGTGTCTACGGAAGACATAAGTAAATCTGAAGATTTTCAGAAAATGTTTGGAATCTATGTGTGCCTAGCAAAAATTATTGCAACAAAAAAGGCACTTCTCCTTGATTGATTTGAAAAATGTTGAATTTTGAAAGAATAAATATGATGTCTTTTTCCTAAAGCAATTTATTATGATGTAGCTCAAAATGAAGCCTCCAAACAGAACACTCCATTGTGTTCTAAAATGAAGCTGTCTTTATGGTAATGATAATATTTTCATAACAGAATCATCAGTATCAGAATAAACCTGCTTTTTCTTTTGTAAATATTGTCAAATATTTACATCTGAGGGATGTACATAAAATGTCTGTAAACATTTTACATAAAATAAAATAGGACTTGTGTTTAACGCCTAGAAGCTGCCACCTACCCTGCAGAAGTGCCAGGAATAACTGGAGGTCACCCTCTGGAGTTTACAAACATGTACTCCTGCTAGTAGATAAACAACTGCTTGCGGTTGGTGAATCTGCTGTGGGCATGTTGGATGTAAATTTCACCCACACCTCGCTGAGGGAGACAAAAAAATGCTATCACAGTATGTAGATGCAGCTCTGTGCTTCCTTACCACTAATTCTCATGTTGATTGTATTATGCGCTGTAGAAAAGCTGTTTGTCCTATTGTCAAAATGTCTGCTTGCTAGAGAAAGGGAAAAAAAAACAAGAGTAATTACTGTAGTAATTCCAGTAGCAACTTGGTTATTATTTACATGATTTTAGTAAAGGTGAAAATACATGAGCACTGTTGTTAAACATAAGAAAAGTGCAGATGGAATATTATAACAACTGTTTCAGACATAGTAAGGAATATAATGGCAAACTCTTGAGCTCTGTACCATCAGAATTTACTGTCTCTGTCCTTGAGGTTTCCAAGACTTTTCAGGATAAAGCCCAGGGAGCCTTGCCTGGCCTCATTGCTCACCCTGCTTTGGGCTGCAAGCTGGATTGGATGACCTGCTGAGCTGCCTTCCTCCTTGAGTTTCCCTATGGTCCCGTGATCCTATGACCCCTTTCAGGAGGAAAAACCATAATCATCATGTGCATTAGATGTTTTAAATATAGGTAGTTTTGTTTGTTTGCCTGCTTACTTGATTTTTTTTAAAGTATTTGAAATAAATTACTGCTAAGAAAGAAGATGAGGAGAAAAGAAGAAACTCACAGAAATGCTGTTAGTCGTTGGAAAATCTTTAGCCTAAAAGCATGGCTGAGAGGCCTTAAAAAGTTGTCCAATACAGGACACCTTTCAGACATATTACAGGGATTTCCAAGGATTCTGTTGCTGCAGTAAGATCTGGAAAGATACAGCTCTTGCGTCCACACCCTCTTCATTTAAATAAACACGACTGCCGCTTTGGGTGGTTGGCAACTGAACAAGCAGTTGCTTTTTGAACAGTGTGAATGAATTTCCTATGATGGCATTTCTGAAGGGCTAAGTTTATTTAGATGTTGACTTATTTGGTGACCTGAAACATGAAACCTTTACTCAAGTCCTTAATCACCTGGATTGGACTCGTAGCCCTCCCTCCTTTCCTGTAGGCAGCGTGTGGTGAGAGTTAGTCCTCGGGGAGAGGCAACCAATATTTACCTATGTCTAAACTAAACATAAAGTTTTATGTAAGTTTTATAAATAGTTTGAGTGTAGTTTTTTAAAAATGATTTTTTAATCACTTCTGTCTTTAGGAGCCATTTTAGCCGTTACAGAAACTGATTCTGTAAGGGACAACTTGCGTAACATAAGGTTATGTGATTGGCAAATGAATGCCATCTAAAATAGACTACTCTTCCAAGAGGTTTTACCTGCATAATTACTGCCTACCTGCCTCTACCAACAACTGTTGCTTCTTGATAGTTGATTGGTTTGAAAGTGGAGGATATTTTTTCTCCTCCCAAAAAAGTTGCAATTTGATTTAAAAAAAAAAAAAGACTAACTAAATTCAAACATGGTCACAGTTTTAGCTTTTGACCAGTTTCCAACCAGAAAGTTTGTTTTTCATTTTTAGGGAAATTAAAAAAAAGGCTGTGTGCAAGAGATCATGTCCTAGAAAACTTTTCATTTTCACAACTACTTCTAATTCTGTCTTCTTTTTTCTTTTTTCTTTTTTTCTGTTGTTGACCTTTTCTGGAAATGCTGAGATGGAGGAAACCAGGACTGAAATAGTACAGTCTCTGCCATTGTTAGGTGCTTTTCTTTCCCTCTTGTCAATCCTATTAAATTTCTTTGGAGCTCTGTCCTTTCTGGGATACATTCTTGTTTCTGTGTATGATTTTGGCCTCTTGGCTCCAGAGCAACCTCATGGATTTTTGTCATCCCTCCTGGCAATCGCCTAGCCCAATCCACGTATTGTGGAATACAGTATTTCAACAAGTTGCGTCTCTATTCAGCCTGATTACTTGGTTGAAACTTTCAAAAAAGCATTCAGGTTTGATGGGAAGACATAAAAAGAAGCAGACGCTGCTGCTTTCCTTGGTGGTGTGCTCTGGAAGCAAACCCACCTCTGTTGGTACCTTGTGCCTCGTTTCCAACTCACATTTGATTGCCTTTAACTTCTGAACACCAGTTCTTTTTACACTTTTCTCCCACAGCTTAGTATCTGATATTTTATACCCGTCAAAGTGTCATGAGGGCCCTTCTCAGTCTTCTCTGAGTTAACATATACGTCTATTTAGTCTATTAGTTTAGAGTGTTGTCTCCACACCTTGAGTTACTTTTGTGTAAAATGTGGGAAATGAGGTTTATCTACATTGTGAGTTACTTTCAAGTCAGTCTGCTTTTAAAGAGATTCTGCCTCTGCCTACAGGAATACTCAGTGGTCTATAAAACAGGCTGCTGTGCTAACATCTCTTTTTTTTTTTTTTTCTTGGTTTATGTATGTAGAAAGTAGCTAGTACGGAAACATACCTTCATTAAAAATGTCAGGTTTTATGTGCATAATTAAAAGTGAAGTTACAATGTATGAATGCATGTCCTCCAGAAGGCAGTGATATACTACTCCATGACATTGTGAAAACACTGATTTTAGAAATAACTTCTTAAAAAGCTGTAATTTAAATTTACAGTTTAATTGTAGGCTATAGTTTAAGATAATTGAATCCTTGGGGAATTTTCTCCTTCTTTAAACTGAATCAGTGTTAATGTACACTAAATTGCTTAATAAAAATGAGTTTTTCTTGGCTATTCAGCAGTATTTTCAATAAGGGGGGTGGAGATTGAACTGACCTTTTAAAAACCATCCAAAAGCAAAGGGAATAAGGATGGCTAAGATAAAACAATTAATGCAGCTTGGTAAATGTCATTTCCTTGCATATAATTGTAAAAAATACTGCTCTAGGACAACAGATGTTTGAGGATAACCTGGAATTATTTGTCAACATTTGTAATTTCTCTTACTTTAATTGAAACAGCATGTTTGTGCATGGTTTCGTGTCCCCACTGTATGGCTGAACATTTAACAGACAGAGAAAAACAAAGGTGTAACTGCTACTGTGCAATAAAAAGGCATTGTGTGAACGTGCTTCCTAAAACCTGTTCTGCTTATGTATATCAGATAAAATAGAGATATCAGCCAGCGGTTAAGGGATAAATGCAGCAAACAATCCAAGAAAACTCAGTTCTTTATCTCAAAATTACAGAGATTTGAGTGACATTGAGAATAAAATTCTGGATGAGTCCTGACCCTGCTGAAGGCAATTATTTCAGTGCCATTGATTTCTGTGAAGCCAAGAGTTTGCTTTGGGGAGACCTGCAAAGGAAACCTGAAAATTCAGCTGCACAGAGAAATCTGTTACAGATACTGCAGTTACTTGGTCCGTGGAGGACCCTCCACATGTCAGCAACAAGAAGACTGGTTCACTGTGGTTCTGTAAGATCCACCAGCTGCCAAGAAGTGTTGTTCTGGGAAAAGCAGAGCAGCTCCCCATTTTCACTCCAGTATGGTCCTTATGCACTGCTTAGTCAGTTAAAAAGGACTGTCAGGGCAGGGAGCTGGTAACTGAGGATTATCTTGGATGCAGGAGAATTCCTGAGTGTCCTGAAACTGTCCAGTGGAGAGCCTTTTCATTCCTGCACTGGAACCGTGGCTAAAAAGGAGTGTTTCCAGAAATTAATTTTGTTCTGGCTGCTGTGATGGCTCAGGGGAACAGCAGTGAACAGACTGATGCTTATAATAGCCCTCAGCTTTCTCCAACTTATTTTTTTTTCCCCTGGAGATTCAGCTGTTCTCAAGGTAGTCTAGTGAAGGAGTACATGAAAACATAAAAGTACTCTGTTTCTCTGCTAGCTCCATGCTAGTGCCAGGCTCACCTTAAATGGACAGCCTGTAGCCTATTTTGTGTGTGAGCAGTTTTGACCTATTTGACATGATTCTCAAGAGTTTTTGTTTTAAGGGCAGATGTCCCCAAAGAGTTTATTATTAAAATTTAATGATTATTTTTTGTATTTTGTAGAACTCAAAGTTTTCCAAGTGCTGTTACAGTGTTAACGTTTTTTCAGATAGCCGGAACATCCTCTGTTTTTCAAGGTTTATCGAAACTCTGCACGAGTAGTTCAGATCGTGCCATTTAATGTACCCTGGTAGAAGCTGTTCTGTCCTGCAGATTTAAAAATGTTCAGTGCTAATAGTTAGCATGTAGCAAATTCCTTTTGGTATTTTGGTACTCAGCAATTTGGCTTGGAGAAGTTTAACTTTGAAGAAAATGCTGGATGAAAGATTAAGCTTGTGTTTTTCAGGAGTAGCATCTACTTGGCTTCAGTAGCAGGTCTTGCAGTAAACAGTAAATACTCATTTGTAGATTTGCTCATCAGACTTCCACGTTTCCCATAGTGTAATTTTATCATTCCTTCTTTAATACCTCGTTCCTCTGAATGTCATTGCTAAATCTCTCAAAACCTTGTGAAGTCTTAGTCCTCATACCTTTGTATATTTGATGCGTTTCCTAAAAGAAAGTGCTTTAGATTTTTTGGGTACTTCAAAGCACACATTTAATACAATGCAGCAATATAATATTTATAGCTTTGATCACATTTTTGATGAGTGTGATTATGATGTATACAAGTATTTTAATAACACAAAAATTATGAAAATATAAACACAATTCCGGGATGGTAGACTTTTTTTATGCCATATTAACAACGAAGAAGCTTTTCTCCTATTTGGAAATTATCGTTGCTTGCTTGTTCTCATGCCAACCTTGAACAAACAAAAACAAGGAAGGTATCTTGTCTGGCGTCTTCAAACAGGCTCTGATCCAAAACATGTCAAAATTAATGTCTCTCTTTAGGTTTGATTCATTGAATTCTCAACTAGGACACTTAGGTTATGGTTATCTTAAGTGTTCTGGAGATGATGAAATATGTCATCTACCTGTTTGGACTCCCTTCTTAGACATTTGATAGAAATTGGTGCTTGTAAGGCAGGATTCACCTGATTAATTTACAAGGCCAGACGTCTTCTCATTCAAATGTAGGTTTTATAATGAGACATATAAATCTTGTCTGAAAGGTATCTACTTCTCTCCATTGTCTGTTCAGCAAATGTAAATAACAAGATGAAGACAATAGAGCCCATGTTTGACCAGGTGAATCCTTTCTGCTGTGCCTGAAGTAACAGTTCAAGTTGGAAGCGACTTTGCAAATGACAGTATTTGTCAAGAGAGATGTCTGCAGGTATTAGGAAGAAGATCTTAATTGCAGTGCAGACCAGTTTTTCATGAAACTCCACCCTGATAGCTCCAGGCGAGTTTCAGTGCGTGGCACACCCTGCCTCAGCGTAGCTTAAAACATTTTGACACATTCCATCATCGGAGCCTGCATCAGAAGCATTATTCCTGAGCACTTCTGTGAGAGCTTTATATCCTGTGTCCTGTCAGTACTTTCCAGAGAATGCAAATTCTTCAGGCTCACATCAAAGCAAGGAATGTGCCCTCCTAACGCTGTGGAATGATCTTCCACCTCCCTATTTTTAATATGCACTATAATTCTTCACTTGCTGCGAGCGATAAAACAGACTTTTGCTTCCTTCCTAGTTCCAGGAGTTGCTGAATCATAGTTTCTTTTAGGACCTCATCCAAAGCCTATTGAGAGTAATTAAAAGATTTATCCATCACCTAAATGAGCTTTGTTGCAGGCCTTCAGTTCTGTGATGCATAAGGCAACTGGCTAAGCTTATGAAAAGATAGAATATTGTGCTGGAAGAGACCATGGTTATCTTCTAGTTCAAATTTCCACATAACACAACTCCTCAGATTTCCTCGAATTTGCATCATTTCATGGAAACATGCTTTGTTTGCACCAAAATCTGGTTGAATGCCTGCTGAATCCAGCTGAAAGTTTGACCAGCCAAATTCACTGTCTGATGCTAAAAGCAGGACAGGGCACTGACCGTTCAAGTCCTTGCTGATGTATTTTTTGTTGAGATTTTCCCCAGTACTCTAAGTACTATAATGCTCAGGCTTTTGCGTTTACCAGATAGTACTATTTTCTTCATGTGATGTTAGCAAAAAGCAGACTTTGCCGTGTCTGTGATTTCCAGCCTCTCTTCACACAGTTTTTAAAGTTCCTTTCCCATTCAGGAATCATTCTGGTTTTCTGTACTTAAAAACATTTTTATTTAGAGTATTCCTAGGCCACAACTCAAAGGTATGATTTCAGCTCATACTGATACATACAATCAGGTTTGATTTAAACTCATAAATAGCACAAGAACAGACCATAGTATAATTGTTTGCTGCCTGAGAACATAGCCAGGATGGTAGGTGAGTTGTGCAGCCTTACAAATTCTGTCAGAGAATATGGAAGATCAGCAAAATCAGATCTCTGGTAAGCAGTGAAGGTGTTAAAACTAAAATCTTCCTTGTGGTGACATATCACAGATCAGTGTAAAACTCGAGCCCGGTAATGCTTGCTTAACTCCAAAATGTGAAAATGAACAGAGGAGGGTTTTTCAGCTGCCTTCCCTGGCCGGCGTGCTGAGCACAATGACAACCTGTTTTACCTCCCAAATTGTGGCTCCAGAGTATCCACTTCACTGGCTTGGAGCAGTTGAAGATTATTAAATCCTTTCATGCTAGGTTATATGCTTTCAAAATTATTCCTAATATGCAGAATTTGGGTCCAAAATAAATTTCCCTCACTTGGTGATCTCAATAAATTGCTGTGGAGTTGTCTGCTTCCAGTTCTGCACACAAATTAGTCTCTCAGGTGTTTGTCAGAGCCAGGCATTTAAAACCTACTTAGCCCCGAGACATCACCAAATGGCTGCTTCTATGGTCTTGAAAATGATGTGTGCCTGGGCTAATTCTGTTTCGTTGAAGACAATATCCCAGCAGTTCAATAAGATTAAGGCCATAATTTTAATCTGCCTGTTCTGTTTTCTGGGTGGATTTTTTTTTTCTTTTTTTCCCAGCTGTGGTTATTTTGTATCCCAGAAGCTGCTGGGTACACCAAAGCTTTTCAAATGTAGGCTTCCTGCGTTGGCGAGTTTAGTGCACACTGAAGTGCTGCTTATTTTCGTTTGAGTTAGCAGCCTGAGCTTGATCAAACTAATTAGTGACACGTAACTGCACAGTGAGAGCCCAGTGTGCAGAGCCATGCATGGCAACGAGCACATTGGCAGAGCGCAGGGAATGGGGCGGTCGCTGCTGCAATCAGTAGGGCTGTGTCTTAGTTTCTAACTGAAACTTTCTCTCAGTGTCTGCTACAAAGCTGTGTTCTGGTGCTAGAAAGAAAACATGGCTGATAACACCCAGCAGCGCTGAACAGAACCAAGGACATTTGTATGTCTCTGCCAGGAGAGTAAAGAGGCTGGGGGGGCCGCAGGGAGCTAGGAGGGGACAAGAATGGGGCAGCTGACCCAAACTGACCAAAGTGATATTCCATACCATATGACATCATGTAATATAAGGAAGGGAAGTGAGCGGGGAGGGCCCGTTGGCTTGGAGATTGGCTGAGCATCGGTCGCGGTCAGTGAGCAATTGCTTTGTACAATCACTTGTTTTGTACATAATTATCATTACTGTTATTGTACTCTATTTTCCTCTTCCTGTTAGTAAATAGTTTTTATCTCAACTCCCGAGTTCTACCTTATTTCTCGATTCTCTCCCCCATCCCAGCTGGGAGGAGGGGGGGGGGGAGCGAAAGGCTGTGTGGGGTTTCCAGGCCTGCCTGCTGAAACCAGAACAGCTTTAGTGGTGGCCCGTACGGGGACTGAGATAAAAACAGATCTGACCAGAGCGTGTTGAAGTTGCTATAAGCAGGATAGTAGCTTAACAGCTGCTGGTCACAATGCCGATCCTCTCATTTTCGAAGCTGTTTTATCTGTTTGCAAGGATGTTTTATTTAACTCCGGCTGCGCTGTTTGTCACCTCTCAGGGCTGCCCCAGGATTTTTTATGGTGTTGCCAGTTTGTATATAGCATGCGCCCATATCGTTCCTACTATTGATCTGATGTGGCACTTGTACTTAACAGTGCCATCATTTTCCGAATTCAGGAACCTTACAGCAGACACCCTTAACAAGTACACCCTCTACTCCAGGCAGGCTAAAATAATTGTTGAAAATTTTGAATATACCTGGGATATTCAAACTGCCATGATGTTATTGGTGTGTGTTCTGCATATGTTTCCAGTTTTAGCTATGGTTAAGAAATTATTGAAAGATAGCTCACAGAGATTTATCCCGAGTCAGGATGGGTGTGGGTGGCAAGGTGCATGGGAGGATCTGGCCAGGTATCTATCAAAAATATCACCTCCGATAGGTCTAGACCTCACTCCAGAACAAGTGCGTGATCAAGTGTGCGACAAATTACGCTTACCTGAGCATGAGTCCAATGGAACAAACAGTGCAACACTTACTGAGCATGGGCAGGGTACTGGTTGAGCCCAATTCTCTATAAGTACACTTATTTTCCAATTACTCCTGAGGTTTTTTTTTATTTTTATTTTTTTTCTGCAGTTGCCAGTCAGAGAGCGTGTGTTGGGAGAGCTTGGGATCCATGGTGTAGTTATAGTGTCCACTGGCTTAAAATGTCCTATTTTATCCTATATTTATATTAACACTTTGCAGTTTCCTATCTCCATGCCATGCTGATAGCCACTGGTGTGTTGCAAACAGTCCCTGAGCTCAGATGTGCTAAGAGCAAGCCCCTCTCCTGCAGACCCAGGCTACACAGGCTGCGGGGCAAGGGAGCTCTGAGTGCTGGCTTCCTTGTGGGAGTCACAGAATTACAGAGTCACTGAATCATTAAGGCTGGAAAGACTTCTAAGATTAGGAACCTGGACAGGCTTGAGGTAGGCCCATGCCAGCCTCATGAAGTTCAACAAAGCCAAATGCAAGATCCTGCACCTGGGTCGGAGCAATCCCAAGCATACATACAGGCTGGGCAGAGAATGGCTTGAGAGTAGCCCTGAGGAGAAGGATTTGGGGGTGTGTGTTGGTGAGAAACTCAACATGAGCCGGCCGTGTGCGCTTGCAGCCCAGAAGGCCAACCGCATCCTGGGCTGCATCCAGAGAAGCGTGGCCAGCAGGTCGAGGGAGGTGATTCTGCACCTCTACTCTGCTCTCGTGAGACCTCACCTGGAGTCTTGTGTCCAGTTCTGGGGCCCCCAACACAAGAAGGATGTGGAGCTGTTGGAGCGGGTCCAGAGGAGGGCCATGAAGATGATCAGAGGGCTGGAGCACCTCTCCTACGAGGACAGGCTGAGAGAGTTAGGACTCTTCAGCCTGGAGAAGAGAAGACTGCGGGGGGACCTGATAGCAGCCTTCCAGTACCTGAAGGGGGCCTACAG
>WBMW01003485.1:1222672-1243056 GCA_013396635.1 Penelope pileata
GTGGGAAGGGAAGGGAAGGGAAGGGAAGGGAAGGGAAGGGAAGGGAAGGGAAGGGAAGGGAAGGGGAGTGTTTGAAGAAGTTAGAGCTACAGAGATCTCCAGGTAGTGGGGTGATCCATCATTCCTTTAACCCATCTCTGAGCTCATGGCAATACCTTCAAGAAATGAAGCTTGACTGTTGTTGTGGGGTGGCATCAAACACTTAATTGCTGTTTATCCATTTCTTATCAGTGTTAAATCTATTCAGGACAGATGAAATTGTGATATTAATGATCTCTTTCTCCTCTTCCTCCTGTAGGATTTCTTTGTTGGTATTTTTGTAGAAGAAGAAATCAAATAAGTATACAGAAATATCTTTAAATAACAAATCTGTGAGGAAAAAAGGTATATAAAAAAAAAAGATGAAGATCCACAACACTGTTGCAAACTGGACAGAATCTGTGACATTTGCAAGCACTTTCACTAACAGACTTTCAGGCTACATCCATACTAATGAATCAAACAGTGCCAGCAAATGTTCTTGGGACTGGAAGTTCATTGTCTCTGCCCTCGAGCTGTCCTTGGCATGGTTTTGCCCTGGCCAGAGAGTGCTCTCTTGCAGATTTCCTGGTGTGGTGCCGGGGTCAGCGTGGTCCATGGGCTGTACCCAGCAGGAAATCTGCAGGTGGCTGCTTTCTTTTGGAGACTGAGGGTGCTGAGGGGCATGGTGCTAATGGTGGAGCAACAGTTGGCCTCAGCACTGGGAGAAATGTGAGCTACCAGGAGCCTGAGCACCAGGCTGGGGTACTTGGGCTGCAGCGCTGCTTGTGAGTGCGTCTTCCCACCATCTCCCAGAAATGGAGTGTCAGTGAGCGTTCGTCTTCCCTGCCTGCTTCTCACAAGCAGTAGGTTAAGGGCTTGCAAACAGCAGCAAACATCTCCCAGCCTCTGCCTCAGCACACATCCTCTCCAGGTGAGGAGCTGCTGGGAGTGACCTCCCAGGCATCTGTGGCTCTGCGACCGAGCTCCCGGCTCCTTAGGAATGCCTCCTCTCTTCTGCAGCTGCAGAGTGCTGTTCCAGAACCAGCAGAGGTGTGAAAGTGTATGAAATCAAAATTAAAAGATGTGAAAGGACTGTGTGACCTCCTGGGATCCACGTGAAAGGATGATGTGACCGCCTGGGATCCTGTTAGTGCGTGGTGTTTGTGTATGTTTGCTGTTCGTATGTGATTTTCGTAAGAACAAAACATGAGAGAGGTTTCTCTTCTGGCCACAGCTGTGTTTGTGGCTGTGGAACTCAATGCAAGGTATGCCAACCTAGCGCTTCTGACTTTCTGAATGCATTAGCCTTGTGCAGGGATGAAAGGATTCAGATGAATCCAAGCATAGTTACATGTGTCAAGCTAGCACGGCTGCAGTGAGCACGCCAGGGGAGTCCAGTTTCTCCCGAGCCGCCTTTTGGAGTCCGGGGCTGCGTTCCGAGGCGCACGCCGACATGACCTTATTTTGCAGACGCCAGGCACCGAGGCCGATCCACCCGGAGCAGCTGTGCCAAGCGCTCCACGCCCGGTGACGCCGCGGCTCCCGACAGCCTCGCAGCCGGCACCGCTCCCCGCTCGCACCCGGCTGGAGCCCGGCGCGCAGCGGCACCGCTCTGCGGGCAGCTCNGCTCTGCGGGCAGCTCCCGGCCGCCGCCCGCCCCCGCCTCTCCCCCGGCCCGGCCTCGGGAACGCCCCGCGGGCGCTCGGGCGGCCACCGCCGCAGCGTGACTCACGGCAGGGCCTCTCCCTTCTTTTCCCTTCTCTTCCCAGCGCAGCGGGCAGCGCGCAGGGAGCCATGGCGCGGAGCCTCCTCCTCCTTCTTCTCCTCCTGTGCGGCTCTGCCGCCGCTGGGTACGCGGGGCCGGGGCGGGCGGGCGCTGCCCGCGGCGGGAGCGTCGCCCCCAGCGCGGGGGCTGCAGCGGTCGGACTCCACTGTTTGCGCTAACGCGTCTCCCCGCGCCTCTCTGCCCTCCTTTTGCAGACCCTCATTCCTGGTGGTGGCCCCGTGGAACGTCCGGCCCGGAGCCAATGTCACCGTCGGGGTGGCCGTGCTGCCCGGTGGCCCGGAGCAGGTCGCCGTGAGGGGAGCGCTGCTCCGGGACAATCAGACCGTGCTCAGCAGGGAGATGGTCTTCGAAAGAGGTAGGGGCGGCCCACACCTGCCTTCTCCCCCTCTGTTACGTTGCTGCCGCGGTATCGCAGCTTCTGAAGGATGCTGAGATACAAACGTGGTGGTGGGGGGCTGCTGTGGGACGTGGTGCTGTGTGTGCTGGCGGTGGGGGCAGGTGGCAGCTGGGCTGGGTCTGAGGGATATGTGTGGGCAGGTAACTCGTGGTGCATTCAGACAGCAGTGGGATGTCAGCGAAGTTTTATGTGGGGTGGGCTCTGTGGGGTGTGCCTGGAGGTGCTCAGGTCATGGGGCCACCAGAGGAGAGAAGATCTTCACTGGTAGGCTCATGGCTAATCTCTGAGCAAGGGAGAGGATAACGAGAGTGGAGTGGTTTGATGAAGCACATGGGGCTGGTGGCTGCTCACAGCTCAAGACAGGGAGATCCTGACTTCGAAGGAAGTGGAGTTCACCATCAAACATGGAAGCTCGGAGTGTTTGTGAAAGGAGAAGTTCTTAAGGATCAGGAACTGAATCATGGCACAGCTTGCAGACTGAAGCTGAGTTATCTCTGGAGCAGCCTGCTTTAATTTAAAACTTTTTTTTACTTAACTGAAAGGGGAGATTTAGATTAGATGTCGGGGAAATTTTTCACTGAGAGGGTGGTGAGGCACTGGCACAGGCTGCCCAGAGAAGTTGTGGGTGCCCCATCCCTGCAGGCATTCAAGGCCAGGTTGTATGGGGCCCTGGGCAGCCTGACCTGGTGGGTGGCAGCCCTGCCCAGGGCAGGGAGTTGGAACTGGATGGTCTTTGTGGTCTCTTCCAAGCCAAGCCAGTCTATGATTCTATGAATCTATGCCCCTGGGCAGCAGTAGGGGACACTGTGGCTGCTATGAGTAGTTGGAGAACTGAGGTATCCTGGTCAATGCTCCAAATGCCAACAGTGAGCAGGAGCATAAAGAAGTACCCACTGAGAACTGCCCTCATGGGAAAGAAGATCTCTGATAGCTTTCGGAGTGCTCTTAGTGTGAGGCTGTATCAATGACACCCGAACTCTAGCTTTGTATTTGTTGAGAGTGGAGTCCAGGGGCAGTATGAGGTCCGAGAAATATCTATCCTGCTATAACGAACTTTCTCCTTATTGCTAATTGCAGTTAATATGGATGCCTTAATTGTAAACATCACGCCTTCACTTCAAAGCCTTCAGAGAGCCTACTTCTCAGTCTAANAGATGTCGGGGAAATTTTTCACTGAGAGGGTGGTGAGGCACTGGCACAGGCTGCCCAGAGAAGTTGTGGGTGCCCCATCCCTGCAGGCATTCAAGGCCAGGTTGTATGGGGCCCTGGGCAGCCTGACCTGGTGGGTGGCAGCCCTGCCCAGGGCAGGGAGTTGGAACTGGATGGTCTTTGTGGTCTCTTCCAAGCCAAGCCAGTCTATGATTCTATGAATCTATGCCCCTGGGCAGCAGTAGGGGACACTGTGGCTGCTATGAGTAGTTGGAGAACTGAGGTATCCTGGTCAATGCTCCAAATGCCAACAGTGAGCAGGAGCATAAAGAAGTACCCACTGAGAACTGCCCTCATGGGAAAGAAGATCTCTGATAGCTTTCGGAGTGCTCTTAGTGTGAGGCTGTATCAATGACACCCGAACTCTAGCTTTGTATTTGTTGAGAGTGGAGTCCAGGGGCAGTATGAGGTCCGAGAAATATCTATCCTGCTATAACGAACTTTCTCCTTATTGCTAATTGCAGTTAATATGGATGCCTTAATTGTAAACATCACGCCTTCACTTCAAAGCCTTCAGAGAGCCTACTTCTCAGTCTAAGTAGAAGACAGGCTTTAGTGTGATGGAGTGCATTTGATGGAACCAAAAGCATCATGCTCGCATGATGCAGAAATGTATATCTGATCAAAACTCTGTTTGCCACTTCAACTTTTCTATAAAAACAGAACAAAGAGTTTTCCAGAATTACACTTTGTTGGCTTTCACTTCAGTTTGGATATTTATCCAGTCCAATTTTACACTGTTGTCAGTCCAGCTTTATGGTGCCTTTATGAGTATGTCTCCCAGCAGCATACTGGGAACATACAGCTGAGACAGCTCTCCTATTGTGCTCTGCTTAATTAAAAAAAAAATGTGTTAATTCCTGATTCAAATCAAATTTATACAGCTGCTCTGATAGTCCACAACTCTAATACTAACAGTCGTGATGTGTGCCTGAATCAATTGGTTTAGGAGGACTGATTTGCTAGCACCTAAAATCTGCATGGGAGTAGGACAGGCTGGTGGTCACACTCATGGTACTTAAGTCATCATGACACACTGTGTCCCATACTTAGCTGTTGTTAATGAAAAGCAGAGTCCAAGTCTGTTAGACCTCACATAGCGGAGGAGTGAGCAGTGAGTGAAGGAACGTTCTTATTTTGTGGAAAAAAAGCTTGGATGTATTTATTATGCCCAACAGTGAGTTGCCTTTTAAGTTCACGATTCCTGTTTAAGACTACAAAGACCTTCCAAGCATGTGGAAATATATGGAGGGAGATGCCTGCACAGCTTATGGAGCGGTGGCTGAAGTTGGAGGGAATGGTGGGTGATCAGGAAGAGGCATGGAGCTGTATCAGACTGAGGAAAAAGTATGTTGTAGAACATTACTTAACATGCATGTACTTGTTAATCCTTAATATTCTCCTTAACTTTTAAATATGTATATATATATTTGGATTATTTTAACTTGACAAATGGAATAGCAAAAAAGTTCCTCCTAAGCGTGGCATATTTCTGCTTGTTAAAAAAAAATAAAATTGTTATGTGGCCGTCCATCCTTTAAAGGTGAGTGATATAACTTGTTAGTCATTTTTTCTCTGAACAAATATGTGGGCCAGGAGCAAGGGAACTGCGTATAAGGCAGAGGATGTGGTGTTGGGAGCGTTTCCTCAGATGCTGCAGAAATAGTTACTCAGAGAGAAAGCAGTTCGTTGCATTTGGACTTTAAAGCTTTACCTTGTTTTTTGGAGAATGAAATGATTTTCAGATTAAATGCCCAGCAATGGTGCTGTAGCTGTGCTAGCCTAAGAATTTAACTGAAGCAAAGCCTGGGGAGGTTTTATTAGGCCAGCTGTTGCAGCTGAAGGAAAAGATCCAAACATCTCCAGGCACACAAAATCTTTAAATGACATCACCGGTGCATATATTAGTGGCCAGAAATGCTGCTTTATCTGTCGTTCGGGCCCAGTAGGTTACATGGAGCGGCTGGGACAGTGGTGCTACTGTTCCTGCGGTGCACATGAGTTTGGTGTTACTCCCGTGTGCCTGTGCAAAACAAGTATTGAGAGAGGCAGGGTGTACCTGCAGCTGTTGACTGTGCCCAGTACTCAGAAGGCTGGGACTGATTCCCTGCCTTGGGCAGGGCACAGTGTTCCATGTTGCCTAAGCTGGCAGGATCACGCTCTGTGTTTTTCCTTGCACGGTGGCAGCAAAAGCAGGAGGCTTTTTGCTTTGAAAAGTGGATCTGACTGAATCATTTGTATTTTGGTGAATACTTTTTTAGGTGGGTTACCTGGTTTGGTGTGCAAACGTTTGTGCTGGTAGAACTGAGATGGTGCAGAGCTGGCAGTTAGAGGATAGGCTGGGAACAACTTTTTATTAGTTAGATCTTGTAGGCAGAGCTCAGCTGGTTATGTAAAGGTGAGGGTTTTTCTGTCCCTGTCTGACAGAGTGCATCTGCAGTTACTTAAAGTTAAGGACGTGCCCCGGTCCTCTGGCAGCAGGTCAGCATGGTACATGTGCTCGTCTTTACATTTCTGAGTCAGCTCCATCAAAGGATCTTGTCAAATTAGAGGCACAGCTATCCCCTCTTTATGTAACATAACTGTTGCTCTGTGTAGGAAGTCGAGTGCTTGCCCTCTAACGGTTGATCAAACATTCACTGCTTTAATGTTATTACAGGAAGTGGAGTTTTGACTTCTGAGTGATTTTTGGAAAATTGGCCATTAGAGAAAGACTGTAGGAATGGAACTTGGTTTGCATCTCTCTCCTGCTTTTCATGTAACAAAGGGAAGAGAAATTAGCAATTATTATATAATAACCCCAAATATTACATAATTGTGGATTATATTTATTATCAAGTGGAAAGTTTATATTCTTTGGAGTGAGTAAATGTGTGTATGCCCATGCATTTAAACAAATGCCCATGGTATGAGCTTGGCTCAGTGTAGCAGAATCTGAATGTACTGTAGCAAGGGAGGTTGTTTGAAGACCAGTGTTTTGGTACGGAAGTTACTCAGTGTAACTGTAATGAAAACAACCCCCGTGCATGTCTGCAAGCAGAATGCTGCTGCTACAGATGAACTTTGTGTAAGCAAATACAACAAAAATCGTCAGCATGTCACCAGGACAGAATATCTTTCCATCATCTGCAGTGGGCTCAAGGAAAACACAAAAGCAGTAATTTAAGCTGCTTCTGTGCACTGTATTGAGCCTTGACACGTTTTCTGTGGAGCTGCAGTGTCAGAAAGATCCTCACCCTGATTGAAAATGACTGCGGAAGAAAACAATGGCTTACACGCAATCTGAGCTGTTGGGTTTTCTGGGTCAACAAATAAAGATGATGGGAATAACAGAAAGGCAAGTTAAATTTTATGCATGAATGGCTTGATTTTCAGTGATTATGGTGAAGGGTGGTTCATGCCGTGTGTATTAATCCAGCCCTTGATCAATAAAGATGTAGTTTGAATTGGCAAGAATTGTTGTTTTGCCAGGTTTGCTACTTAGACATTGCAGTACATGTCACTGTATGAGAAAACCTTACACCTTAATTGAGAGAGGTTCTGAACAGTCTGGTTTTTTGTTAGTGCTGGAATAATTTGGAAAATGTAAATAGCATAGAAGTTGAAAGAACTAATTAAAGAAAGGCTTTCTTGTGTAATGAGGTGTCGTTGTTTGCCTGACTTCATGAACAACTTTAATTCTTAAGAGTAAGATTTGGTGAAAGCTGGTACTTAAGACACAATACAATGTATTAAGGCATAATGAGTGACAAGTACTTCGAGAACTGAAACTTGGTTTAAAATATTTTGGGCTCTCTGTTAATTGCTTGTAAATGCTAATTAATTTGCACTGCTTTTCTGTGTCTCTTCTAGTGTGTAAGCTTACTTGTTAGCAGAGGGAACTCTGAGCTAAAGCATGGTAAATACTCAGCTGGGATTTATGAAACATTGCAGACTTTGTGAGAATGTCTATCAAGCACAGACATGTAGTGATCATCCGTACAGACAGTGGAAAGTCTGCTTTTACCAGAAGGCATGTTTTGCATACTTAATAATATGGTTCTGACCATGTTTATATGTGAAACTGAAGAACACTGGGGAGAATAAGTTGTGAAGTAACAGCTGAACAAGAATGTATGGCCTCGGCCCCTTTTGTTAATGTTAAGTTGCATCTGTGCTTTTTTTTCTGAATAAAATGACTGACTCCTTGATGACTACAAAATATACCCTGAAAATACGAGGCTGTAGCTTAAAGTTTTGCTGTGAGTTTGCTGGGACAGCTCCTATCTTCCTAATTCTGTGTGGAAGCCTACAAAGGGAAGCAGCAAGAGAGCAGAAGCACCATGTTTTCACACGTGTAACCTCTGCCTTCCAACATGTGTGTAACTGTTCCTCGTGAAAAACAAGTTGTCAGTATTCAGCACTTGCAGATAAGTGATGCAAAATGAGAGCAAAGGGAAAGTTTGATGGAAGGAGGTGGTGGGACTGGATCCAGAGGCAAGGGAGCTTGTAGAGAAGAGGGCACTCTCTGACAGGCTTTCCTATTGCTGGAGTATATCTAAGGAAAAAATACAAGTTTCTGTGGCTGTCACTGAACCCATTTCGGTTTATTTATAACAGGCTCATCAAGTAAATTGCAGAGAGATTGGAAATATCAATCCCATCCAGCACCTGAGCTTTATCTTATTGAGTGTCTGGTGTTTGAGGCTCGAGGGAGAGAGTTCTTCTGTGGCTTAAAGTGTTTGCATGAGGCTGTTCTAGTCACCACATCCTTCACCAACACCCAGTTGAGGAGCGTGAGGCAGACGAAGCACTGTGGGCTGCTTCAAAGAGCTTGGAATGGGAACCAGGCAGAATAGCTTGGTCATGGCAGGTTGGTGGCAGGGGACAGAGAAGTGAACAGTAACGTGTTAGCATGGGATTGCCCATTGCTTGTGTGAACTGAAGGATCTTTGTATCCTTCAGGGATGCAAAGGGAAGAGAGAGGGGAAAAAAAGGAACTAAAGACTGTGAATTTTGAAAAAAAAAGAAGTGGTGCAAATAAACAGGAAATTGGGAGGAGAGGTACTATCAGAAGCAAGAAGGAGAGAAAGCGATGGGAGAAATCTCTTGAGGGGTTCATGTTAAAAGGATATGTGCACATTACCCTAACGCAGCAGAAGGGTAAGAAATAGAGTAACTAAACACAGTTCTACTCCTGACCAAAAACAAACCCAAAAAACAACGAACAAACTCCCAAAAAAGGAAAAAAAAAAAAAAAAAAAGCGGTATGGAAAAGGAAAATGAGATCAGATTACACAGGTTGAACATAAAAGAGTAGCATGGGTAAGAAGGAAGAAAATTGGAAAGGCCAAACCATGCATAGGAAAGAATGTGCAGGGTAATAAGGCAGAATTTTTAAATACCATGTTAGTAGCGAAAAGACTACCAAAGGATGTGCCTTGCTAGATGGCCCTTGGTCAGTGATGCTGAGAGGCAGATGAGCACTCAGTCTCCACTAAAAGGATCAGTTGTGATACAATCCATAACACAGCTAGCTGCAGTGTCAGAGGCTGGGAATTAAGGCAACAAGAGGGGAGCAGATTGAAGAGTAGGTGTTCAAGCTGGGTAAAATTATCTGCAGAATATTTAGTGAATTTTAAAACTGCACGTGGATTTTTGAAAGCATGAATGAGGAGAGAGGGGCTGGAAGATTGAAAATGTGCAAATACAATGTGTTCTGTGATGGACTAGCAGGGATCGGTGACAGAAAAGAAGCAGGATAGGGTTATGTCTTCAGTGAAGTTTTTGGTACTGTGTGGCATGACATTCTGACCAAACAACTGCAGAAGCGGGGACAGCATGGACCTCTGCGTGCGTTTATTTGTGACCGGTTTAAAAATAGAAGGGCTGCTCCAAAAGTAATGCCTCTTATTTTTATTGTGTTGGCCCATGACATCAGAAGTGGATGTTGGTGGTATGGCAGTAAAGGTTGAACCTTCCCACCAATATTCCATTACATTTTGTTGCCATGTGAGAGATGGCAGCAGAGGAGCACTCTGACACAATGGCATCTGACATGGAAGTGCAGATGAAGCAAAGGCGTGGAACTGAATTCCTCCATGCAGAAAAAATGGCGCCCACTGACATTTGTCAATACTTGCTGAACTGTTTATGGAGACCAAACAGTGGGTGTGAGCACAGTGAGGTGGTGGTGGTGCCTTTCAGCAGTGGCGATGGTGATGTGAAAGACAAGCCACTTTCTGGACAGCCATGCAGATTTCTACAGGCATGGCACGCAGGCTCTTGTTCATCACAGGTGAAAATGCATAGCTAACGGTGGTGACTTTGTTGCAAAATACTGTTTTGTAGCTGAGAATTTGCTCTATCAAATAGTGTTATTATGTTCTTTGTATCTGTTGTTGTTTCCATGGAAAAGAATAGGAGGCATTACTTTCGGAGTGACCTATATCATATTCACAAAGTATTTCTGAGTGGTTCACACTCCAACTGGAAAGTAGATTGCCCTGGAACTGCACTGTTCAATAGTACTGACATGGGTGAAAAATTAGTGAAGGGGTGGCAAGGATTCTGGGAAGCAGGATTAGATTTCAAACTCATTTTGACCATTTGGGAAACGATTAGTGGGAAAAACTACAGTGTGATTCAGCAGGGCAACTGCATAGTTCCGCTCTTGTTTAGGACTAGGAGTGTGCATTTAGGAGTGTGCAATAGGAGAAAGAGGAACAAGATTAGGCAGCAGTCCTGCAGATATGTAGCAGGTGTGTGTGAGGGGGCAACTTAAAGGAATGAAAAGATGAGAGCTTTCAAGTAATACTGTGGTGCTCAGAAAAAGAGAAGGCAAACACTAGTCAAATATATAACCAATATTTTCTGTAAGCTATGAGAAAGTATTCTAGTAACCTTCACAGGTTTAATTAGCCATCCTGGGAAGTATTGTGTGTTTCTGATCACTCTTAAAGGAGGCTGTGAACCACCTGGAAGAATTCCCCAGGGAGAGCAGAGGACAGAGGTCTCTCAGGTGGCAAGTTCAAAGCCAAGCGAAGGAGGTGGGGACTTCACCTGAGGTGGAGAGAAGTTGCGGAGCTCTGTGTCCCAGGTGTTGTGGGATTGCCCAGATTTGTGAGACGAAGACCCATCAAGGGCTGGACTGGTATAAAGATACTAATTTTGGTTTTTCAAGCTTTGACATTACATGGGCTGGCAGAGTACCCAAGGAAGGGGTCATTGTGTACTTGTGGTTTTTGCATTGTTCAGATGTCTGTCCCTGACCACTGCTGGAGACAGGAGCTTGGGTTAAATAGACTTTTGGAGCCTCATTCACATTCTGGAAAACATGTGAGAAGAAATTGGAGGAACTGGGGTGAATTGTCAGGACAAGTGTCCTATACACCTGGTGATTAATCTTCAAGAAGATAAAAGGTAGCTTTAAAGAGAAAAGGGTGAGAGCTAAAAGCGTGTCTCAAAATGGGTCTAGAGTGATGTCGTAAGTAGAAAGAAATCCAAGCTGAAGTGCTGAAGAGTAGAGAAGTATCTGCAGAGGTAGGAAACAGCTGGGAAATTAATGGGTCTCCAGTCACACAGGGGTGGCTTCTTTTTTCACACGACTCTCTGTCTGCATTGGTGGTGGGGCTGGGTCCCATGCCCCGCCGTCCTTGGATACCTGCTTGTGAAGGCAGAGTTGAGATCCCACCTGTGGAGGTTGAATAGCACATGGCAAGAGATAGTGCTGCTCCATCTAGATTCACTGCAGTCCCAGTAAGTGTCTGCATAGGAAACGTGACCAGAGTGACAAACCCCTTATCCCTCAATTCTCCAGTTCCCTGGAGGTGCAGCTGGGAAGCCCAGGAGTTTATTTTGAGTGGTTAGGGAATTGTATTGCCTTTAGTTACCAATGAAGGAAGCCTCTGGTAATGTTTTTATATATCTAAATAATTTTGTGGTCTCAGAAAAATTATGTGGATTTGTCATCACAGACTCTGAGTGCCTTCCAGAGAATGGAAGAAAACCATTGTAAAAACAAACCCTCTTCTTTCACTGCCTCTTAGAGGAAACTGAAATATTTCTCAAGTGTTTTATTTTCAGTGAATGAGTGAATTGACTTTGAAATCTTACTCCAGCTGCATCAATTAACGGCATGAGGGTGGTAGTAATACCACCAAGTCTCTGGCATAGACAGGCTTAGCCACATTTTGTCCTGGCATGATTTTGCTGTGTTTTAAATCAGAATAAAAACTGCAGCTACTCTAAATAGCAATAATAGCGGCTTTGTATGCATTATCCATTGTAATTTCTGTGAAACAACGATGGCCAACAGAGCCTTGAAAGCAGGGCATGCAGATGCCCATGAGTTTGCATGTGTGTGTACCGTCACTGAGGGAAGAGTCAGTGAACGAAAGTAATTTCTCATTTCACTGTGGAAAGGCTTAGATCTGAGATTCTTTTGAATAGTCTGCATGGTTTCATAGACTGGATCTCCCATCAAGAAAGATTGCTCTATAATATTCCAGACTTATCATCCTAACAGCTTTACATTTATAGTTGCTGGGAATAAAGTTGTTTGGGTGTAGTAGGCAGTGATAGGCTTTGGATGGAGCGTGCATGACAAAAACTCCACGGATGGTCTTGAGAAGAAATTGGAAAGAGCCAGTGTTTGAGTTTAAGTGTCTGGGCTGGCGCTGCTGGGTACTGTGTGAAGGTCTTTGACCAGAGGGATGATTTAGTTTTAGAAATATGAAGCCATTTCCTTTTCTGACCCAGCATTTGAAGCTTCAGATAAACCACAGAGGGTTTTGCCTTCTGTGTTCTTGCAGCTGGCCACTCTCTGACCACGTGGCTGAAAGTGGCAATAATGTCACCTACAGAGTTGGCTCTTGTACTTTAGAAAACTGAGCAGAAAATTAAACGTCTGAATTATGCCTCAAGTCTAAAAACAAATGAGAGGGGCTGTGTGTTTGCCCCTGAAAAGCTGGTGAATAGTGCAGCGGGGAGAGCAGAAAACCCTGTGGTGGTTTGTGGAAGGGGTGGGTGGGTGCAGCAGCACAAGGGCAGAGATGCCCAACAGTTGCAGTGGTCCATCTGTCTGTCTGTGAGGTGGGACAACCAGGGGGCTTTGTGGAACAAGCACGTTTCCCTTTCCTGCAGGTTTCTTGGCTTCACTGGGCTTTGGATGGCAACCTGTGTCCTGACGTCCACCAGGAATCTGTACTGCATGTGTTTGAGTGCTGCACTGTACCTCCTTCTAATGCCTGCCCCAAATTTAGCCATAATTTAGCAGCAGCGGCTCACAGGGTATATTTTGGGCTGCTAGCATAGCTAGGCAGTGCTAATTCTGGTGCTAGTTTAGGATAATAGGTGAGGAGTGTAACGCATTTAAAGAAAACTGCAAACTCCGCAGATTTGTAGGCATTCTTTTATGAAAAAAAATATTTTTCACTCTTTGGACAGTTTAGCTCTTGGTATTTATACTTCCTTCTTTTTTCTTTTTTGGAAACCGCAAAAATAGTGTATGTTTCAGATAGGAAGAAAAATCCAGAAGGACATTGGAGAGCAATATTTTTTTATTTCTCTGATGTTAAAATGATTTTTTTTTTTTTTTTTGAAATAGACCCTTCAGGTGAAAAAATTTCATTTGCCACTTTAAAGAAAATACATTTTTGTAAACATTTCCTAAACATGGATATGTGAACACAGCTGCCAGAAGAAAGCCATGACATCACTTCAGTGTGAAGTGATTCCAGCTGTATTCTCGCTCTCTCTAACGGGACAGAGAAGAAATGAGGACACAGCTAGAAAAGGTTAAGTGAGAAAGTCTGTTTGCAGTGATACCAGCTGAAGAGGCTAGAATGTAGTAAGACCTGAATTTGTTTAAGTTAGCTGCTAAATTAACTACTGTTGTGCTGATTTATGTTGGCATGAGTTCTGTTTGATTATGCCAAGTCTCAAAGTCATTTTTCTGGAACCTCGATCCTTTTTTGGGAGTGGAAGCTGAAACAGGAGTGTTCATGTCCATACAGATGTAAAGTGGGGCCTGGCTGTTTGGCAGGGAGACCACTGGGACGTCTGTGGGCACAGCCTGCAGGGCGTGTGGACTTGGGCCACAAGCTTTGTGATTCAAGGGAAATGCCACGTAGTGCTGGGGTTATTTGTAGTAAAACCTGCAGTAAAAGGTTTTTTTTGTATCCACTGAAAACATACATCTATCATTTCCTCTTGAAAAATCACTCTGAAGGAACATTCACATCTAGATCTTGTACCACTGTTGTCAGCTCAGGAGCAGGCAGCAAAACTTTTGGTTTCTGGTTGGGCCAATTGGATGGGAAGAATGTAAAATACTGTTGTTTGTGCAGCTCTCCATAGGTCTAAAAAAAGATCCGTGTATTTGGCATTGTATGTTTTCCTTTTTGTTTGAGTAGAAAAGAATAGTTCAGTCGAAAGGGACCTTCAAAGAGCACTGAGTCCAACTCCCTTCTGAATGATGAGAAAGGATACATTTTCTTGAAATGCTATGTGACTGTTTTTTATTTCTTGTTTTTCTCCTCCCTTTATTTCCACAAGATTTTTCAGGAACAAGCCACTGAGTTTTTCCTGCCTCCTATGCAGCCAGGGCGTGCCCCAGTGAAGCTGTCTCAAACAAGTCCCATGTGGCAGCAGGGACCCTCCCTGGCTCCATGTCTGTCCCCTCCTCTGTGGCATATGGCAGCTGTGCCTGTCAGTGCTCTGCTGCAGAAAGTGGTGGTGGTGAGCTGGGAGAGAGCATCCTGTGATCTCTGGTGCTCAATGCAGGTGGGATCATCGTGCTGGGCTCCTTCCTAAGCCTGCTTCTGTTGCCTGGCGTTAGCTACCTGAAATTGCTGACAGCTCTATTTCATAACTGAAGCCATCCCTTGCAGGGATGTGCTAAAGGAGAGAGACAGCTTTCCCAATTTAGGGGTAGAGGAACCTCAGCTGGTATTGTGTGTAAGTCACATGGAAGCGCTGCACATTTTTTGCAGGTGAAGGTGTCTGGCTGCATGGTGGCAAAGGATCCAGCAGGGCTGTGCTGTGTGCTAGTGGCTGGACTGTGGCAAGTTGCTTACAAACATGAGTCTGCTGCACCATTAAATACAACTTTAATCCACCAAGTGGACAGAAAGATGTGGTGCACTTCAGCAACTCAGTGGTGACATAAGGGAAGTTTTTGTCTTGCTGCTCCTTCCTGAGAATGGCTGCAGCCACCTTTGGGCACAGCTGAGTGGAGCTGCCAGGGCTCAGCACAGAAGCTCTGAGAACATGGGAAAATTGTGCACAGCAGTGACACAGACTCACCACAACAACAGAGAGTTTCAGATCTGCCCGGGCTGCTCAGTTCCCAGCAAAATAATTACATAAATCGGGAGATTACCTAATGCCCCAGAGCCTCTCTTGTGAATTTTCACTGTCTGGGAATGAGACAACACTCTGGGCTTGATCGAGGAAGCGGGGCAGCTCCCTTACACTGCTTCAGGAGGTGGATGCTTTCTGAGTCACATGATAGGGAAGTGGCTGTGGGTTAAATCTCCCTCCTCCCCAGCTGCTTCCTATCTGTACCATGACTGTACCTGGATCAGACCTGATGTTAGGTCTTCCAGGCTTGCGAACGTGTAAGAAATGCAGTATTTGTAGCACCACGCTGTCTGCCCTGCTGCTAGCAGTGCCTGTGGCTGATGTGGAAGCAACTGCCAGAGCCACATTTGTTCAGGGATCATGCTGTGAATTCATGCGCTGGAAATAGCTCCTGGAACCAGCCTGTCTGTAGCTGGGCTTTTACTCTGGTTATCATCAGTGCATCTGAAATGGCTTAATGTGCTTTAATTTCCCTTCCTGGGTATAAGAAAGGCTGTCATGAGCTTTCTGCTTCTGGCTCTGTAACGTTGTGGTACCTCACTCTGTTTGGGCTACAGTGTATGGAAAATGGGCTTCATAATATGGCCTGATCACAGTGTGGAAAAGTACCCTGAGACTCCTGTGTTCTGCATTCTACTTGTTATCAAGAGATGGATGCAAGCAGGCACTGTTCTGGTTAGAAAGCTGCCAAGTACCTGCAATGCATGTGTGCTAGCATGTGTGCATTGGTTGTCAGGGTTGTCACAGCTTTATTCACACATTACCATGCAGAGGGATGGGAATTAGAGAAGTGTTGGTTACACTTCCAGTATACAGTTGAGAAAAACTTTGGGAGGTAGCTTTATACCAGCTGTGTTGCTAGTATTTCTGCATCCAGCCTCCCTTACCACAGAAATATAATCCCTTAAAAGTTTATTTCTGGTTAACAGTAACTCTGTCTTCATGAGTTAGAAAGACCCAGGTTTCCTCTAGCTGAAATGATGTCTCTTCCTAATAGGATTATTTGGGCATAGAGTTCTTTGGGTAGATGTTGGGAATAAATATGTCGGTAAGTCAGGTAGAATACCTGTGTACCAGGTATTCTGCAGCACTGTGTAAATCCTGTCCAGGGGCCCCATGTACCAGGCAAGCTTAGCTGTGCCTGGGGCTCTGTGCCATTGTGGGATGGAGTGCCTGCTCCGCTTGTGTGATTAGCCCGAGACTCCTGGCTGGAAATCCTGGGAGGTCATTGGGGCTGCTGAGAGTCAGGGACTGCCTGGGCGGCTTCTCAAGTGAAGAGGACAGAGGGATGGCAGGAGCAAGCTGTGGCTTCAACAGTAGCATAAACATGTGGAAAGAACTGTGTCGCTTAGGGCCAGATCCTACCCGTCCTTGTTAAACTGTTGGATGCCAGAATGAAGTACTCAAGTGTGCTATCCGCAAGCATCATTTGCAGGATATGAGTCATTTGGTTTAACCCAGGTTATAATTTGAATAGATGGTACATGCTGAATAGGAGTTTTCCTTTAGCACTCTGACAGCAGCGGGGACATACTGCTTTCAGTCCATCAAGACTTCCTTTTACTTGTCACTGCCGTGGAATGACTTCTTTTTTAAATTAACTTTTACTGGAGTTCAGATGTCAAATAAATGGTTTGTTGTTGAATGCGTTATGTTCAAGATCAAGGAGGACATTGAATTTTTCCAGGGGTAAGAAGGCCAATCCTGGTTTTCTTCTGGGAAAGAAAAGGCCCCTAGCAACAGTAGATTTGCAGATTTGCCATGGTTACTTTCAGAATCGCAGCATGTACTTTAAGAATAAAAGATAACACAATACTTACACTGAATTTTTCTTTTTTCAGTAGCATAGAGGTAGCATTCAGCTGCCTGTACAAGACAGCACTGCCAGGACAGCAGTTTTGTCTAGAATGTATGCAGCCCATACGTTGGGTAAACAATTGAGAGAAAAATAGCTGCAAACCCATCACTTTCTAGGAATTATAGGAAGGTGTGACTGACTGGAAATTCCAAAACAACTCTGTTGATACATACGAAAAGTGAACCCTGCAGTGGCTGTACTACTCATTTAAATTATATGGTACTAATAGGAAAATTATTAAAGTACATTTTTGCCATTAAAACCATCAAATACTGCTGACTGCCAGTGGCTGTAGATCTTATTAGCCATGAGGTGCCACTCTTTTCCAACCTCAGACAAAAAAAAAAAAAAGAAACTTAAAACCAAGCAAAAAAATCAGCTAGTAATGTTGAGATATGAGAGATGATGGCACTGAGAGGCAGCACTGTAAAAATGAGCAAAAGAAAACACGTTACGTAATTAAAATAAAAGCTGTGGCACTTACAGTTCCAGGATGTAATGTAATCCAGGATCTTAACAGCACATTTATTTGGGTTGTGAGAAATTTGAGGCCACATTATCTGAAATAGTTAAAATATTTGGTTATATTAAGTCCTGCACAACAATACACTACAATAGTTACGTGTTCCCAAGGTGATGTATTGCAGTGAGAATGGATAATTCTGTGTGCTCTGTTTCTTAAGAGTGATTAAAGTTGTGCATGGTTTTGAAAAGTTTGCTCTTTATCTGAGCTGTAGAATTAATAGAAAGTAGTAACTCAGGTGGAATAGAAGCCTGAGTAGATAGTAAAGGTGTTTCAGTGTATGTGAATGTAAAGGTAAAAGCTCAAATGGCGAACATGGAGGTCGGCTCCATCCAAATGGAGAAGTCATGTTTTTGTAGTACTGCTCTGGGGTTCATACTTCCACAGCCCTGCAAGAAGTATCACACATCTTCCATCAGCCACGTAAATAAGAAGGGTGGGCTGGATGCATCTGGCAAAGGGCGAGCTGAGAGCCAGTGCTCAGCGAAGAAGCAGCTTTATCTTGTCATAGCGGCTCAGCGTAGACAAACGACCATGTTTGTTCCATGCTTGTTCCCATAGCAGTGGATGCACAAGGCAGGGGAGAATGACTAGGATTAAGGAATTTTTTGCCATTTTCTTTTCTTTCATTTTTCGTTAGTAGAATGCACTTTAAAGTCTTTTCCTTTTTTTATTCCTTCTGGAAAAGTTGTCTTGATAAAAATGACTACAAAAAGTAGTCACCTACTTAGCTATAGAAGACATTAATACAAAATAGATAGGGTTTCTCTTAAATGTGACAGAGGTGCAGAAGCAGCTTCCTTGCAGAGGCAGAGGAATGCAGAGGAGAAACCATGCTTGAGAGGGGATTTGTTTTCAAGGGGAGCAGTGCCAAACCATATGCCCTTTGTTCAGGTAGGTCCCAGCTGGGGCTCTGTTGGCACCTGGAGACCATTATTTCAGAGGAGCATTGCATTTCAGTTTTTCTGGGCTGTACTATTGTCTAGTTCTTTTAGCAGATTTGAGTCTGTAGTGATTGTTAGGGAGCTGCTAAATCCCTCAGCCTGGCAGAGCGGAGGCTGATGTGGCTTCATGCCCCAGGTCCAAGAAATAGCGAGGCCAAGCGCTTGTTCCCAGTAGGCACAAAGATGTACAGGTACATGTATGTGGTACATACATACATGGCTAGTCACACAGACCAGCACAGACAGACAAGCGCGGTGCTCACACAAACAGCACCTTCACCCCACCTCTGGCTGACCAGGATGAATGTTTGATTGGTGGGAATACCTGTCCACAGTTTGGATCCTTGCCATAGCTGGGCTTAAGACAATCTGCCCAGTAGCTGGCACTGAATAATGGTCTCCCCTGTTCCCAGCATTCGGGCGTGTGAGACCCTGAGGCCACAGCCTTGCTACAGTTGATGGTACACAGACCCCTTTATGCACACATCTAGCAGTAAGCTGGTCTTAGATGAATGGCCTATCCAGTAGGCGGTCCCGGATCCTCAGTCCCCTCAGTTGCTTCCTACACAGAGAATGGGAAACACATACCCGTGCGCCTCCCCACAAAACCAGGTCTTTTGGTGCACCCCCAGACCCCACGATGTCTCCAGCAGTTGACCTGGCCCTCCTGGTCCCTCTGGTACGAGCTCCTCCAGGTGCCCCCAACCCCAGGGGCACCCACCCTGGCTCCCAGGTGACTTCACCCACTGCTTGCTGACCCGCTCCAATCTTCACCAGTGATCACACACTGGCATACATACCAACACTGTATGTGCACATTCCAGCTGGCACCTAAACACGTGAGGCCTCTGATTCAGGGTCCTACTCCCATTGCTAGTGCTGAGGTCTCCAGAGATGCATGTGCATACAGAGTAGAGTCCCTCACCCAAGAAAACCATTAAAAATTGAGTTTAGTAAGAAGATGGGACAGAATGTACTGATCAGGCACAGGGCATGTCCAGGCAGGTGTCCTGACCAGACCCTGTTTACTCTTTACCCCTCCTATCTCCTTAGTCCTCTTGTATTCCCACACTTGTTCCTTCCCAAATCACCTCCATCCGTTCCTTTACCAGTTTTTGGTTCCCCTTTTTAAACATCCTGTTATAAGCCTTGTATAATGTTGAAGGGTCTGGAGAGCGAGACATATGAGGAGCGGCTGAAGTCCCTTGGTTTGTTCAGCTCGGAGAAGAAGAGGGGAGAAGTTGAGGGGAGGTCTCATGGAGGCCTACAGCTTCCTCACAAGGGGAGTGGAGGGGCACTGCTGATCTCTGCTCTCTGATAACAGCGACAGGACCCAAGGGAATGGCATGGAGCTGTGTCAGGGGAGGGTCAGGTCGGAAATTAGGAAAAGGTTCTTCAGCAGAGGGTGGTCGGGCACTGGAACAGACTGCCCAGGGCAGTGGTCACAACCTTGAGCTACCGGGGTTCAAAGAGTGTTTGGACAATGCCCTTAGACACAGGGTTTGATTTTTGGGTGGTACTGTGTGGAGCCAGGAGTTGGGCTCTGTGATACTTGTGGGTCCCTTTGAACTTTCAGTTTTGTGATTCTCTGGTTATCCAAGGATGCTCTTCCCCTGCATCCCATGATGAGCCCCATTCCCCTGACAGCAACCCCCTGCAGATTCCTGATGGAGCTGAATGAAATACAAGTACAGCATGTCAGTATTGACCAATGCAGCAGTCACTTCAGACAGTTTATTTCTCAGTTTCACTTCCAGGCAATGTTTGGCAGCAGTCAGCTGGCTGAGCAGCATGTCTGCGCAGGCCAGCTGGTTGCACCCTTTGCCTGTGGGCTGATTGGGCTGTTTGCACTGAGTGCTGGAGGAGCCTCAGCCAGGGAATTCAAGTGTCCAGTGGGTATTATGGGCAGTGGGGGAATGGCGAGGAGTGCTGATCTGCAAATTAATGTTGACGTTTTGTTCAATTTTTATAAAGTTTGTTTGTAACACTGTTTTGTTTCTTTCTTTCTTTTTATTATTCAGATTCATTTGCGACTCTTGTTCTCCCAGTAGTAAGTATTTATTTCCTTTCCCTCTAAGAAAATGTTGTTTGCGTGAGACTTTTCAGCAGTTAATGTTGATGAGATGTATGAATGTATTTGCTGACCATAAAGCCAAGAGGTTTCAGATCAAGTGCTCTGCAGCTTGTTACAAGTAATTACAGGATTTCTGAGCTGAGGATTTCTGAGGATTTCCAGCATCAGGACAAGCTGTCATAACACTTGAGCCCAGAACTTGACTTTTTTTTTTTTTTTTTTTTTTTTT
>WBMW01003485.1:1243087-1316633 GCA_013396635.1 Penelope pileata
TTTTTTTTTTTTTTACTAGCTGATACCTTCATCCCATTTCATTCACATTTTGAAGGATTACTAGAGGTGAAGTAATTATGCAAAATAGTAACTGCAAAATACTAAATTAAAATAAAACATTGCTTGTATTTATACACAGTCTTCTTAAGGATTTGCCAATGTGCATTCACTGAAAGTACATAATAAACTAACTGGTCAACAAAAATGCATGATGCAACTGTTTATTGAGTAGGCATTCTGAATTTATAATCCTGGATGCTTATCTTGAAGAATTAGGTACTTGTGTCAAGAAAAAAAGATTTTACCAAATTCTTTATTTTTTTAAACCTCTGTAAGCCTGAGTATTCCTAAATGCAGTGGGTTTAGATCTCAAGTAAAATGTACATCTGATGAAATAATCTGGAAATATTTGATGGATGAAATGTATCTGTGCAAACTGTAAGTCAGAAAACATTTACCATAACATTAACAATTCAGTTAAAAAAAAACAAAAAACACACACAAAACCTCTAACAAGTTGGATTAGCATGTTCCTGAATGTAATTTCCCAGTCTTAAAGAATCCTTATGTCTCACTAGCCTTCTACAAAATTGAGTTCCATAATTGCTTTAATAGTAGTAAGAGTCTAACTGCTTTAGAACACTTCAAGCATACCTCGTACCCCAGGTCTCTTCTTGCAGGTAACAGTGACAGAGCAAGAGATAATGGCCTCAGGTTGTGCCAGGGGAGGTTCTGGTTGGGAATTGGGAAAACCCTCTTCTCCGAAAGAGTGGTCAGACACTGGGGCAGGCTGCTCACGGAGATGGTGGAGTCACCGTCCTTGGAGGTGCTCAATAAATGTCTGGATGAGGTACTAAGGGACACAGTTTAGTGGTTTAATGTGTAATTTTGGGGTAGGTGGATGGTTGGACTAGGTGATCTTGAAGGTCTTTTCCAACCTTGATGATTCTATGATTCTATAAACAAAATAGGGAACACTAAATCAAGCTCGATCTGAGTTTGCCATGCTGCCTTACCACGGCCCTAATGAAACAATGCATTCCTTGAGTGCCCTTTTCACATTTCTTGAATCCTCAGGGTGTGTTGTAGGGGTGGGACAGGAGTGGTCAGGCACTGTTTGGGGGTAGCCTGTCAAGTTAGGAGAAGTGACTCATTTTTTAATGGCAACATCTTTATTTTTTTGTTCATGTAGCTATGGTAGACTTATGTATTGCCCAAAGTGTACTTGGCTGGCAGCACAAGGTAAGGGTTTCAGCTGTCATGTTTTCCAGAGGAGACAAGAGCTTCCCTGTCTGTGGTGCTCGTGAGCATGGCTTGTATGGCCGCTTTCTCTTTTATGTTCGGAGTGCCAAATCAAGGATAGCAATACCATTCAGTTGAAGGTAACAACTCAGATAAAATATTTTTACAATAAGTTCCTGCTAGGTACTATTAAAAGCTGCCTGGCTGCTATATGGGCTGAGAAGTATCCTTTTGGAGAAGGAATTGATGGGGCTGTGGTAAACAGTTACTGTTATTTTAACAGTGACCTTCCAGAAACATTGTGTCAATGCAGTTTCCATTGGCTTGGCTACATGCACCAAAATTTGTGTTACTTTATACCTCAGATGTCCTTATACACTGCCCTGCGATGCCAACTTTCATTGTCTTTGAATTTTACATCAAGAAAGGTACAACAGGTGGTTTTGTCACCAGGTTGCAGGGAGAAAAGATCTTTTGCAATTTAAAAAGTATCAAAACATTAAAAATCAGGGGAACAACCCATGTTGCTCTATTCCTAATAGGAAAAGGCTACAGAAAAAGATAGGAGGTTTGTAAATGGTGATTTTAAAGAAGAAATCAAAGACAGTCCTTGAAAGTATGTTAAAAAAATGCTGTAAGAGCACTATTCACAGCTGCAATGTGACAAAACAAGCTTATTTTACCCCCAATTTGACTTTGAAGGTTTATAACATTTCTGGGAGTTCTTGCAGAGAATCCTGTCTGCCTCTTAGGGAATAAAACGTATTGAATAAATGATAATATTCTTAAATGAATTAACTTTGAGGTAATATATGACAGTGTAGTAACTAAGGCTGTTCCTCCTGTTTAATATATTCCAGAATACTTGGCAAGAAAGTTTGAGAGTGTTGAAATATGTGAATCATATGTTCTTGGCAATGTGTATACAACGACCTGCAGCTGAAGTAAATGCAGAATCAATTTCAGTCTGGTGTTTTGCACCTAAAATTTGTTATACAAGTCCAGATATTAAAGGGTACCTTTTCTCCTGTGTCACCATATGCCTGTTTTTAGGTGGAAAAAGAGAGCCTGTTTATTTTCCCTCTCCCCGATTTTTCTTCCTTGTTTTTCAAACCAGAAAGTCAACAGAGAAAGATGAAATTGTAGTTAAATCCTGTTTGTAAGTAAATGGACGAAGAAAGAAATGTGTTTGGTACAGACATTTGCATTTGTGTTATTAGTCACTGTGTCGCATTTTTCCCCGTTTGGGAAAAATTCCATTATTTCACTGTACATTCTTAAAATGAGCTTTGACAGCAAGACAACATTTCATTATAAAGCTTGGTAGGGTGCTTTTGAAGTGCTGTGCCTGATGAGTTATCAGATGTAATTTTCATTACTAGTGTGAGAGGAGAGCTTAAATTCCATATGTTATGCTGAAAAATATAAGCCTGGCTGTTTTAGTTGTCCTGACTTCAGAGGCTTTACTCCAGATTTACTGTTCTAACTACAAACAGAAGCATGTGACTCCTAAGCTTTTTAGCAGTGCTGCTTGTTGGAACCAGCTGCGTGCTCTGTTAAATCCTTTCCATCTTCAAAGAGACAGTCCCAAGCAGATGGCAGGACAGAAGTCTGCATCTGGGCTGGAAGCCTCCTGGGGCTGTTCCTTGTCTGTGCAGGCTCTGCTCACGGTGACAACTCCGTGTCCTGCAGCAGTTCTGCTTAGAGGCTTTAGACTTCCAGAGGCTGAGATTCCTCCATCTAACCACAGGAAATGAACTGGTGCATCTGAATTGTGAGCTCCAGATTTCCTCTAGTCATTGCAGAGGCACCGGTGCATGCTTATTCTTGTCTGACGTGGTCTAACTTTCCTTGCCAGCAATATCAGTTTGTGTTCACTGCCAGTGCAAAAGAAGCCTTCTGTGTCTCTCCTAAATAAGACATCTCAGCTAACTGTATAAAATGTCTCTTCCTTTGCTTTTTAATATTTTGAGAAGAATACTTACCTTACTAGTTGAGCTGCAATACTTGCTGTAATTATGAATTATTAAACCACTGAAATGAGACAAAGTCAGTTTCTATTGAAAAACAATAGCCAGCTTCTCATGAGATTTTCATTCTGAATCTAAATTTTCTACCCTAAAAGATGTGGAGGTAAAGCTTGTAGAAAGGTGCACAAGGTTTTATTTCTGTCTTACTCATCTTTCCCACATGTAGCTTCTTGAGCTTTTGTGTTTCTGGAAAATTCATTGCAAGAAAATGACAAAGTCTGAAAAAAATTTGTCCTCAAAACCAGGTCAGGAAATTTCTCAATAACTTTAAAAAGAAAAGAGAGCAGAATGCGTATGTCTATTAGTGGTATATGAATACATACCTACTTACATTATTGAAAATGTGATTACTCAGAAAACTCATATATAGGTATTTTGGAAAGATGCTTCTGAGAACAGATTTCTGTGTAATTGTCGAAGCGTCAGAGTCCTGAAATCCCATTCCTCTTTTTGAGTGTTTACATAAATTGATGTGTTCAGGGCAGAGACCTTAGTGGCAAATGTTTTTGGAATAATAATCTCTTCAGTTATATCTTTGATAATTAACAGTGGCTCACTATTTTCTTTTTAGCTGCCTTTGAACAGTGCTTCTGGGAATTATGAATTACTGGTGGAAGGCCATGCTGATGGCCAGCGCATCTTTTCTAACCGTACCAGCTTGATGTACATGGCAAAAAGTATCTCCGTATTCATCCAGACTGATAAATCTACATACAAACCAGGACAGGATGTCATGTTTCGGATTGTCACAGTCTATCCAGATCTCAAACCTTACAAAGCATCTCTAAACATATATATCCGAGTAAGTACCCACAGGAACCTTGTTACACATTGGAATTTTTCGTATTTTCTGACTTTACATGCCGAACATGGGTTATATGTATTGATATCTAAATCTTGCTAGTGAGGCCACTTGTATTTAACATGCAGCCTGTTTTTTTTTTCCCTAGGATCCTCGGAAGAAGTTAATTCAGCAGTGGTTGCTGGAGGAGGGTGACTTGGGTGTAGTCTCCAAAAAATTTCAGTTATCAGTGAACCCTCCACTGGGAGACTGGTCCATAGATGTGGAAGTGAATGTGAGTATTAACATTGTTAGCTTACAGAGAAATTTAATTTCTCTTGGTAGGTGTACAGATAGATGTGAATAAAATTGTGTTCACTTCACTAAAGCAAAGCCAGAAATAAGCAAGGACCATAAGGGGAAATCCTTCCTTTGTTACAAACCCATGGAAACTATTCAAACCTTACAAGTTTTTCAGAAGCAGATGGTTTTGTAAGGAAATATATTGGGGGGGAAAAAAAAAAGCAAGACATTTTATTTATTTTGATTCCAAATTGTGTTATTTGAAAGTATGAGGACTTTTAATATGAAGAAAGAGCATATGGAATACTATATATATATATATTTTTAAAAGTGAAACACCCTTACATTTATTTTATAAGCAAGTACACAGAAAACCATTGTTCTCTGATGTGCAGTCCGTCACTATCTCAAGGGGTGTGGAATCCAAGACTGTCATTTATAAATGTCTGCCTAGTTTTAGTAGTGTTGAAGCAATTCACAGTGACTCAAGAGTTACTGAGGAAAACATAACTATGCAAAATAGAAGTGATGAATACTAAAGCAGAACTATTGCATAACAAACATGGTATAATTTATTTTGCGTGTTGCTTTGGTAACAGTCCTGTCAGTCCAAATCCCTTAAGATCCTCATACACTGGTAAATGCATTGTAGAAATAGCTGGAGGTTTAGCTGTTCATGACTCTGTGTGTCATGTTTATTCTGACTTCTCTACATGCCTGTTGTGTGGGAACTGCATTTTCAAACTGACTCACAATGACTGTTCAGAAGTATTTAGCCAGTACGAACAGGACTGTGTGATGTTTCCTAATAAGATGGGGCAGAAGCAGAAAACCTCATTTGACTATGTATAACTTCGGAATGATATTTGCCAGTAACAGTTATATGCTTCATAGATTTCTATAGGCTAAGGTAGATGAGGTGTTTGACTCAGTATCAAGACTGGATTCTGCAGATACATTCTCATGTGGGTGTGGATTCATTACTATTGTCCTTGATGGAAAATATGCTTTATGCTGTTCCTGGGCTTGGCTGCTCCTTCCCATCCCTGTCCTGCTGTTCAGCAGCTTCTCAGTAGCACCGAGGTATCTGTAACAAGGCTGAAATCTAAACTGCATCAGGGAAATGACTCAGATTGAAAAGCGTCAAGATTATAGCTCTGTTTTTCTTTGTTTAACCTAGACCAGTTCCCTGATCTGGTTCTCAGCACAGCCCCTCTCACGAATGCACAGGCACTTTTTAGGAGGTGAAGTGTGGCTCAGACAGGGGAATAGGCTTGTAATGGTGGCAGACTTCTTCAACAGCTTTCCTGCTAGAGGAAAAAATGTTTGTGAAATTTTGCTAGGACTTTTTGACAAGGCATGACTAATCCTCAGGTCAGGAGAACACTGCTGAAGGAATGGCAGCAGCTGTTCTCAGAATCTGAATTTGAATGTAACTCCCTCTTGCAACAAGACCAAGTAAAAAAAAAAAAAAAAAAAGGAAAAGAAAATATGAAATTGAAAGAAAAATGCCACAGATTCATCTAGGCTAATGAAGCAGCTGAGAGAACAGTCAACAGTCAAGTAAGATCTTGGTAGGTGATAGGAAATGGTACTCTAAATTTTAGCCACCCAGTGTGTGCTGCGTACATGTCAGTATGTCAGGAAAACAAGTCTCCCAAGTCATGAGTAGTAATGTGGAGAAGATAAATAAGGAACGTTTTGTTCACTGTCTCTTCCAATACATAGCTAGAGGGCAGTTTCAAACTGATTAAAATGGCACAAGTGAACTGTAGAAATCATCACAAGCACGTGTTGTGAAAATTCCCATGAGATCAAAGACAATGGCTGAACAAATTCACAGAGGAAAAGTCTGTTAAGAAACAGGAACTGAAAAGCTCTGACCCTTGGCTCAGGAGGTCCCCCAGTCTCAGACTGGCAGCATGTTGCTGCCTGCTGGCCCTCGGTGTGATGCTCTTCGGTGTTGAATCTTGACTGCTGCCGAAGGTTGTACATTGTTCTGGATTCACATTGGATCTACTGGGATGCACCCGTTCCTTGGTTGTCTTTGTTCTCTTTTACAAATGACATCTAACTTTCCCTGCTATTAATTTTAAAGCTTAGTGTTCTAGCGTTGGGTATGGCCTTAAATTTCATGTTTGGGGTCCTTAATAGTTCCAAATACTTCAGTGGCATGAAGGATATCCAAGGGCAAAGATAACACCCATCAAACTACGGTGTCTTTCTCTATCCATTATTGTTTCAGGAGACAATTCGAAGTGAAAAGTGCTGCAAAATGCTTTTGGTACATTTAACAAAAAACACTCATGGGAAAATATAAACTTGGTCAGAACAGAAACAGGATTCTTTTGTTTTCATAGATGAAGGAAAGAGTTTATACTTAAGAATCACAACATTTAATAAGTTGGGGAGAAAAGGGGGAGGTAATATGTAGGTACTAATCTAATGAGAAAGTCTGAACTCTTGCGTATTTTTAGGAAATGTAAAGATCTCAAGGAGAACTTGATGGTTGATAAAAATGTGAAAGAGTTCTTAAAGTTCAATAGAAAGAAACTTCAGAAGTGGCAGAGCCCAGTAACATGAGGAAACAATGAGTATGTGACAGAGATGGAAATATTTACTAGGTATTTTGATGGTTCTGTGTGGTTTAGTGAATTTTGCTGTGGGAAGATTTAAGAAGAGAAGCAGAAGATGAGTATGTCCTTAACAGGAAAGAGTAAGTGAGATAAGAAGGGAAACCTGTCATTTGACATGAATCCTGAGAAAAATAATGACAAAAGTGATTTGGGAATCCACTGTCAAAGAACTGATTTCTTTTAGGCTATTATGGATTCAATAGGTAGCTTTACTGATATAGCAGATTTTTGTAAAGGTTTTTCGTTGTACAGAATTCTAATGAAAAAATGGCAATGCAAGATATGTAAAGTCCATCAAAGGAGAGTGGCTTGAGCGCTGGGCAAATGTCAGTCACCCAGGGTGTTTCTAATGCAAACTAGTGACAGAGTCTGCGGATGGGAGACAGGGAAGAAAGCTTTTTGCTGGGGACCTGCAGAAGACCTACAGTGTGTTGACTACACATTGAGGGATCTAATGAATCAATGGATTTGTTGATTACAGTCTGTGGGTGCTACTGCAGTTTTTAAAGAGCTTTTAAATGTATTAGAAGAAGGCATACTATGAACCAGCTATTAGAAATCTAAGCCAGACTGTTTCTCTTTCCACATATATTTGTTTCATCAGTCAGGCTCTTAATCAGCAGAACAAACAAACAAAAAAATGGGAACGAGGGCTTCTCTGTTACCTGATGTTTTAGCATGAAAAATGATTGGCTCTTTGGAAGATGCATTATTAAGCAGACTGCTGGAGTAGCTGAATTCTAGAGTAACTGAACCTGTGATAAAAGGAGGTCAGGCTAAATGTTTCCTTCTGTCATTAAATTACTTCAAATGAAAATAAAAAATAGAGCAGAGAAGGAATAGTATATCTTTAAATAAAAATGTGTCAGGCTTTGTAGTCCAGAGAAACCTGGCTATTCTTATGATGCTTAAACTGTGGGGTGGAAAAAACACCACACATAGAAGCTTAAGTTGTTTCCTTTCAGAGTCTTTTTCTTCCAGCGTTCACACTTGCGCTGCTTTAATCTTCAAATTCTATGCTCAGAGAATATGATGACGAAGCAATAATCATTACTTTCATGTGAGACAGCATGCATCTGCACAGTGTGCAGATGATCCTATCATGCACAAAATTGTGTTAAACGGATATGGTAATATTCACAATACTATGCTAAGTCTGTCTAATGAGTTGTTTCACGCTTATTTTTCTGATAGCATGCCATATCATTGGATTAATGAAAGCTGCAAGAAACCTTGCAGAATAAAGGAAAAGAAAAAACTTAGCTGGTGGGAAATTTCTTTTGATTCTTAGTTAGAAAAGAGCTTGTACTGTGAAATTCAAGGTCATATGGGAGGGAATTCAGTTTGAGCTTTACAGTATGTCAATATGCAGATCATACTGAGTGTTGAAGTTCCTGTTGTAGTCAGTGCAGATTGGGTCAATGTTCAGTGAGAGTGAGTGGCTCAGATTACTCTGAGCAGACATTCCTGGATATTCCTCACTGTGCTGCAGCTACCGTCAAGGGAAGTACAGATTTTTCTTCATCGTATATGAAGTTGCAGATTCACCAATCCTTTCTTGATAGCAGAGGTCACTAAGAATTTGGATTCAGTGCTAAGGAGTACTTGGCATGTGTCTGTCCTGCAGTTTGGTATGACTGGCATTTTTGTAGCTATACTCGACTATAACTGGTACTGCTTGACCTGGTTCCACAGTATCCATAGGATCTTCTGGATCTACTCAGGGATTTAGGAACATCTTCAGATGGCAGACAGGGTGATTTCTGCAAGACTTTGCTATCCTGATGCCAGAACCTGAGCTTTCTCAAGTGTCAGCTGTCCAACCTTTCTGTGTTTCTCATCTCGTCTTTAAAGTGCCGTTAAATCAGTAAGTAACACTTCTCTTCCAGTGGTTACAGGTCAGTTCCCAAGTGTGCAGAGTTTGGATTCCTGGAAGTAATGCCTCTGAATCCTGTTTTAAATCAGGTTCTGGCTGCTTGCTGCTATTAAACATCCTGTAGTACTTTTAATAAGAGTACAGGTGTTAGTAGAGCTGTTCCAAGAAAACTCAAGACAGAGTAATTATAGTCTGGTTCCTAAATCTCCACCTAGTATTTTAGTTGGATATCTTATATTTCCTGTTATGGAGCCTGTTGCTGAAAGGCTCTTAGTTGCTGAGTTTTAGTAGCAGATATTTTCATCTGAAAGCTTTTCCTTTAAGGCATTTTGTAATCTAATTGATGGGAGTTGTTGTCTGGCAATGTTTGACCCAAGAATAGTAATGACTTGGGAGCAATGAAGGCTTTCTAAAATATTTTTGAAGAGTATTTTATTTTTAAAAGCTTCAGATGCCAAGCAACTTTCAAAATCACCTGGGATTGATTATTACAGAATTATATCCTTTACACTACGAAATTTTTAACTTTTGAAGTTTTATGTATGTTAGTGTACCACAGTGTATTCTGTGATGCTTGACTTCTAGATTACCTATTTATTTCTTGTTTGATCTGATGAATTTGTGGTTATATCATTGTTAAAAGAAAAAAAAAGTGCCACCCTCTTTTGTAACCAGACTCTACGTAAAAACTTAGTGATTTGATGTTTTTCTCTGTTCAAGTTCTCATCGTCTCCTGCCACAGACCCTTATTCCCATCTGACATACCTTGGTGAAGTAAAGAAGCCACTGGCTGATCAGTGAAGCTACAGATTTCTCTTACCTCTCAGAGGATAACTAATTCCTACTTAAAGAACAAAATATCTAAATACTCATATTACTGTTAACTTCTGCATGATGATTCTTGGAGGGGCTGTTTGGAGGACCATGCACTTGCAGGGCCTAGGAACATCTGGCAGTTTTCTCACGTGCCAGGCATATTTCTGCATGCTACCTGACAGCCAATTGTTCATATTCAGTGTCTTCTGCCCCATATGTCAAACCATGTTCACTGAAGTTCTCTAGCACAAACGGTACTTGTAGGTGTGGCATTGTTCTTGGAAACAAGCAAAGAAGCAATCAGACTTCTGAGCTCCACATCGACATAACCTCATCATGCAGTTGAACAGCATTGAGTGATGTTAACCTTGGAAAATAGCCACCTCCTAGTGACAAACTGTTGTCTATCTTGGTCTTTTCCTATTTCACAGAAGAGACTTAATCAAAGAGGCAAATAGGCTCTCAAAAGGAGCCTTTCCCATCTTGTCCTTTGGTGACTGGAGACTTTATTTTCTGTCTGTTCTCTCAGCTCAGCTGAGCTCAGATTTTTTCTTGGAGATTTTTATTTTTATTTTTAAAGAGTAAGAGAAAGAGGACTGAACCTTTCATTCTTCAGCTGCTCCTGTATTGCTTAAGGCTTGAAATTATTTTTGGCTGTTTTTCCTCTGTGGCCTGCAGCCTTGCCAGCAGGGAGGAAACCGTCATTTTGGAATGCCCCATATGAGCACAGGAGCTCCTCCAAATGTCCTGTCCAGCAGGACTGATTGCTGGGACGGCTGCTGCTGTCCTTTCCTAGCATGCAGCCAGTGAGAGGGCTGGGGAGGCCGTTCAAGGTGGCTCCTTCTGAACCAGCCACAGAGATGTTTTTGACTGACTCATGAGTTTTGTATACATGGTTTTCTTGGATTATCCTTTTTATTATTATTTTAAAGCCAAACCTTTAAAAATATGTATGTATACCTAAACCTTATATTGTGTACACTGGCCTTCATCTAAAAATGTGACATATTTCAGAAGTAAGTGATATTCTTTATCCTTATTTAGAACTCTTGAGGAGTAATTCTGTTGTCCACAACATCATGTGTTTATCGGCACTAAGAATATCAGACAGTCAGCAAGATATGAGTACAAGATGTATTGTACTAGCAACACTTTCCATCTTTGTTTATGTCATTGATACACTGTTTATCAGGAAAGAATGTGTTTACATGTCCCATATGGTTAAGTGAGGCACAGTTTGATCAATTAATAATTAAAAAAGCCTTGTGAAAGAGTATTTGGTTATTGCTCCAGCATAATCCTGGTGTCAGGCAGATCAGCTAAGATTCAGAGCTCCATTTCCAGGTACCTCATGCCATTTCCCTGCTGATGGCTGCTTTTGGCATGCTGCTGTGAAAACTCATGGAATGAGGGTTATATGCCTGCAGACAAATGGCTTGCATGCTTCCTCGTGGTTACTCACACCCTAGCAAGGAAGGATAATTGAGTAAGAAAACAAAAAGCAAAATTAATGCATCTCAGTGCCGTGACTTTTTGGGTCAACTGTCATTGTACCGAAGAACAAAAATAGCTGCTGATTTTCTTATGTTAAGAGAACTGAGGCAGGAGGGAGGGGACCAAACCCTGTAAAGTTATTTTCCCAAGAATGTGCAATATATGGCCTAAAGTACCAAATCACAAAAATAAGCCAGAGTAGGCATTTAGATATTCTGAGGAAAATTAGGAAATGGAAAAACAAACAAACAAACCAAACAACAAAAAAAAATAGGAAAATAGAAGAAAATGCAAGAAACTTAATATTCCGTACAGTTCCTTATTTCTTCCTCTGATTTTTAACTAGCAAATAAAAGTCAGGAAGATATAACCCAAGGCAATCTCTGTTGAAGTAAGTATACACTGTAGACTATAAATAAATTGTAGGCTTTTTTTGAGTGAGTGAAGAGCCTTCAGATTACATGCTTTTGAAATGGCCTTGTCCTCTAAGTACACTGTAGGGGCTTCTACTTGTGTTGAGATGTCAGAGTTAATTTTCAATGAGCTAGCAAAGATACTGCTGGTAGTTCTGTCTTGGTCCATCTTGATTACTATGAGTATTTACTGCTAGGTAGTTTTAAGCCAGCTGGCTCAGAGACATATATATATATATATATTTATTTATTTATATAGAAACCAGCCATATGTAGATGTCTGCAGACTGGAAGCTCTTTGAGTTCTTCATTATATAAATTTGGAACCTGCTGTATGTGAGTTTCCTGCATCTTTCAGTGGTGCAAATACCTACAACTGGTTCTTACAGGAACTCTGTAACAGGAGCTGATGGTGGTTGAGCCATAATTTAAAATCGCATCATTTCAACAATTGTAATTTAACATGAATATGGGTGGGATTAGGCCTAAAAGATAAATTAAATTTACAAATCTAACTGCAATTGTATGTATGTTCTTACATAATTTTTTTCAATAGGGTCAAGATCATTACCAAAGATTTAAAGTGATGGAATATGGTAAGTGTTATTCAAGGACATTTAGTAGTGTCCAAAATTGGTAATTGAGCCTCCATTAATTTAGAGTTTAGAGAAACTATCTTCTCTTGCTAACACAAAGCTATTCAATACTCTCAGAAAATTTAATTTCCAAATCTGCTTCTCTGAGACTGACCATCTGTTCCGGGGAGAAACATTATTTTATCAGCTGCCCTATCTATTTCTGGTAGCTATAGTGACCTACTACTGTAGCATCTGAATGTCGTGCAACCTTGAAAATACTTCTCTTAAGCCTCTGAGATGCAGTTGTTGTCCTTGTTTTCCCAGGAGCTTCCAAGCAATGTGTTCATCCCAAAATATCTGTATAATGTTAGATCATGAAGCTTCCTGATTATTTTGTAAAGGCGGAATAGGCTGAAGGCTTACTGCTTCCCCTAGAACCTTGCTGTGAGAAAGGAGAAATGGACGTTTTATATTTTAGCCATACAAGTTTGTGTACAGGCTGCTCTTGTGCTGCTTAATGCTCTCTTTTTAACAAAATGTCTTGGACAGAAGCATGCATTGTGTTGGGTTAAAATCTTCCTTAGAAAACTGCAATAGTCTGTGCCATATGACATATTCTAGATATGTGAATAGGTAAATATTATTTTTATATGCATTTAATACTTTCTATGTTGTTTTTTTTTTAGTTTTACCAAAATTTGATGTTATGATAACAACACCATTATACTACTCCTTGAGAGAGAAAGATGTAACTGGCGTTGTCACTGCAAAGTGAGTAAAATGTTGATATAATTGTTGCACTCACTCTTAAGATAATTGTTGCATGTTGTAAAATCAAAGCAAAAACTTACATTTTGAATGCAAAAGAGTGCCTTCTGCTCTAAATTATCTGGCTAGCTTATATTTCTAGTTAATGGATTCTTGTGTAACAATGTTAGATTGCTCTTCAGACTTGTAGTTGCACCTTTTTGGTTAGGTATAGGTATTTCTAGACTACTGCCTTATTCATAAAATTTCTTGAGTCTTTTGTTGAAAATGTAAACCTTAAGACTTTTTTTGCTGTTATTGTGTCTCTTTCATTGTGCTCTCCAATGTATCGTATCAAATTCTGTAGCTATATTTTACTACACCAATTGGAAAATCATGCAAGCTTCTATTCACATCCTTCTTGTTCTGATTTATCCACATTGTGGATTTGAAGTACAGGCTTTTGCTGGCTAACAAAATATCTATACCTATAAATAGGTGAAGAATTAAAAATCCTTGAGAAGGTCAGAAGAGTCTTCACTGCATACTATTAGACATCATTGTAGACTGCTGTATAAATAATATTTTATTTTTTAATCTCAAATGGAAAGTAATTTTATTTTGGGAAGATGAGAGCCAAACAAAGTTACTTGGTAAAACCATTGGAGAAGACCTGAAAGAAAAAGTCTTTCTAGTGCTATTTGATTCCATTAAAATCCATTCCTTCTGAACAGTCAGTTCTAAGTGAAATACAGAAATGATTGATTAACAGACTACTTAAATGGAACGTTTGGACTTCTGAGAAAAAGCTTCTTTTCCTGTAGGCAATGCAACCTGATAATGTAAACCATGCAGGTTTCTCATAAGGTGTAATTAAAAAAGAGAATAAAAGGTTTTTTTTCCTATATTGCTTTTGGAGTCTAGTATACGCCAACGTGAATTTGTTCTCCTGATTTGTTTTGGTCTACCACAAGATACTTGTCTCCTTTGTTAAGGTATTTGAAAGCATACCTGTCTGCTGCAATAAATCCAAACTTTGGCGCCAGTGAATTGTCTGGGATTGAATCCCAGCAGTCCCAAGGTTTTACTGATACGTCATAATTATTTATAAGGAATGACTTCACTTCTGGTGACTGTTTTTATAGGCATAATGTCTCTGTATACAACGACTTTACATATCCTTTAAACTTGTAGATGTCATAAATTCTTTTTCCTTTCTCATCTCTGGACTGTTATTAGATTAACTACAGGATGTTACCCAATGACAGTACAATTTCAAGCTTAGTGGCAGGTTCTTACTGTAATTAAGCCTAAAGAAATAGACTGCAGCTCAGGTGCAGGACTGTATTGTCTGAGATTTTCCTGTAACTATGCTATTTGATTATCCATTTCCTCTGCTTTTCAGCTTTGGCATTTCTTAAGTGGCTGCCAATCAAATCCATAATGACCAAAAGTACTTAGTTATCACATATGAATGTATTAATACTGTTGGATTAGAATGGTATTTCCCTCCCTTTTACTGTTCTACAGGGGTTTACTACAAGGGTTTACTACTACTCATTGAGTATGTTGGAGTTTAAAATTTAGCAACAGTTGCCAATTGTGTTTGCTGTGTAATAATGCCATGATTTGTTTTCACTGTGATTATTACATAATTTGAATATACAAGAACTGCTCTGCAAGTAATGCCTCCTATATTATTATGTTGGCCCATGACATCAGAGGCAGATGTTGGTGGTATGGCAGTAGAAGTTGAACCTTTCCGAGATTCCATTGCATTTTGTTGCCACGCTACAGATGGCAGCAGAGGGGCAGTCTGACACAATAGCATCTGACATGGAAGTGCAGATGAAGCGCAGATGTGGAATTGAATTCCTCCATGTGGAAAAAATGGCACCCGTTGGCGTTCATCAACGCTTGCTGAACTTTTATGGAGACCAAACAGTAAATGTGAGTGCAGTGAGGAGGTGGGTGGTGCATTTCAGCAATGGTGACTGCAATGTGAAAGAAAAACCACATTCCGGACATCCATGCACAGTGGTCACACCATTAAAGAAACGAAGCGCATCTCAGTCAGCTCATCCCTGTGAATCAGTGGATTGTGACCAGGGAATTGTGTACAGCGCTGAATATTGGCTTCAATGCACTGGAAATGATGATGGCAATGTTGGAATATTGCAAAGTTTGTATCAGGTGGGTCCCATGAATGCTCACACTAGAAGAGAAAGAACACTGTATGCAAGTTTGTCAGGACCTATTGAACCATCACGAAGCTGAAGCTTACAGTTTCCTGAATCGCATCGTTACCAGTGACAAGATGTGGTGTCACCAACTACGAGTTGGAGTCAAAACGGTATTCCATGGAGTCCATCAAAGAAAAAGGTCAAGATGCAGCCCTCAGTGAGTAAAGTGATGTGTGCTGTCTTTTGGAATCAGAAAGAGGTGATCCTTCTGGATTTCCTGGAACCTGGACAAACCATCAGCTCTGACTGCTACGTCGCAGTGCTGACTAAGCTGAACGCTTGAACTTCCAGAGTCACGCCAGAGAAGAAAACCTTTCTCTTGCAACACGATAATGCCAGGCCCATATCAGTTCGGAGCACATTGCCAATCTTGACTGGCCTGTCTTACTATACCCACTGTATTGTCTGGATTTGGCAGCATCTGACTTCCATCTGTTTGGGCCAATGAAAGATGGACTGCATGGGCAACATTTTTCTCGCAATGATGCCATCATAGCAACTGTGAAACAGTGGGTCATCTCCACTCGTGCAGATTTTTAGGAGCCTGGCATGGAGGCTCTTGTTCATTGCTGCTGAAAATCCATAGCTAATGGTGGTGATTGTGTTGAAAAACAGTGTTGTATAGCTGAGAATTTCCTCTATCAAATAGTATTATTGTGCTCTTTGTATCCTGTAATTTCCATGAAAATAAATAGGAGGCATTATTTTCAGAGCAACTGATGTAAATATCTTGAAATCTCTCACTTCGTACAAGTAGCATTTGGGATGCATAACACTTACACTTCCCACCTCCCATTTTAACTCTATAATGTATTAATTATGATGCTACATTGGTATTCTGTTCAGTAACTTCCTTCCAGCTGAACTTAAAATAGTTAATTTGCTTACATTGTACAGCCCACAGTAAGACTAATAGACTTGTAGAGCTCCTGTTCAGGAAAGGACAGCACTTTCCACTTCTGTATATATTATCCAGGTTGTGGGCTTCTGACTTTAGCATCAATGGTCTCAGTGCTGAAAACTTCATGGTTCAAAGTACAAATGCATATTTGGAACTGTGGAAAAAATACATCAGTGGAACATTTTACCTTAAAAGCTCTTCAGGAGCCCAAGCTCTTGAGATGGTGCATTGTTTGGCTTTGTTTGGTGTGTTTCAGGTACACATATGGAAAGCCGGTGAAGGGAACTGTGACAGTTACCTGTCTATCTGTATCTTACTGGTCAAACAAGAGAAACATAACAAAAACAATGGAGGTGAGTCTCTTATTAGCAATTCAGTAGCATAGTAGACTCTAAGGCTGTGTCTGCTTTTGTAGGTTAAATATGCCTGGGACCGTTCTCAAGTGCTGAATTCTGCTGGCATAGTCTATGGAGTGACTTCCATGAATAGTGTTCAACCCTCTTTATTTTCTAGTACAAAGTGGCTACATTCAGGCTGCCTGTTGGGAGTGATACTTGGCCACTGCAGTCCCTTGAATTATGCCTGGAACTTGTTTTGGAGAGCACTAGCTGGCCCAAGTAGGAAAACATTCCTGAGGGCCTTCTAGAAGTGTAGGTGATGGACAGCCCGTGCCCAGGAATGTTCCCTGGTGCTGTATATGCCACTGCACACTCAAATCTGCATTGCAAGGCCAGAAGAGAACACTGCAATTGCCCAGTTGAAACTTGAGCATGGTAGAGATGAAAGTGTTTTGCCTACTAATTATGTACTCATTTGCCTAATAATTGCATTGGAGTTGCTGAGCTAGAGGTGAGCTGGAGCATGAGGTGTAAAAAGACATACAGTTTTGATTTGAAGACTTAGAGGTGGTGGGAGATTCCTGTAATCCTTTTGCAAAATCAAGTCTAATTTTGAGCTGTGAACAAAACTTCAGTTTTGGATAAGTAGTGCCATTTCCCATTGGTTGACTTCAGGCCTTCAGCAGCAATTAATCTTCAGAAACTGAGCTGAATTTAGGTAGAGTTTATGCCCCCGTGGGCACCATACAATTCATTGTCTTTTTCTGCAAAGCATAAGCATTAGTGTTCTGGCAGTGTAGAAGTGGATAATTTTACATATAAATAAACTTTTTGTTCACCTTGCAGATAAATGGATCTGTGAATATTACCTGTAACAAGCTTATGCTGCAAAACTTGAATGGTGATCAGTCGTGGCACCACGGGGATGATGATTACACAGAGCCAATAGAAATTATTGCTGTGGTTACTGAGTCACTCACAGGTATTTTGCTACTTGATGGCTTCCCAGAAAAATCAGAAGAGTAGATCATGCTTAAAGAGTTTTGTGCTATGCAGAGGGGCATGTACTGAGGGGAATACGAATCTTTTTCATGCAAGTATATTATCCAAGCTGTTACTTGCCCAGATATTATATAGTTTAGCTGTTAGCTGAATGCTGTGCTATGCTAAATGCTTTAGTAAGTAACGAAGGGATTTGTTCAGTGGGGGCTTAAAGTCAATTTCCTTTCAAGAGAAGAGCTGCCATAAAAATTAATAACATTAGTTTGTCTTGCATAGTTTAGTTTAATCATAAACATATGTTACTTATTTGCTTGTAAACCACATCAGTAGAAAGAGTTCTCTGGCCACATGTTGTCCACTGTCTTTTTTACCCTCTTCTAGACACCCTGATTTGCAAACTGAGCTTTCTTGTGAACTCCTGTCATGTTGCACCTTGCATATTAGAAAAAAAAACCTGCCTGTTCCAGTAACAAGATTTAACTACGGAATTTTTGTTCAGAGCCCAATTAGGTGAAGTTGTCTGATCTGGGATTCTTAAATTCCTTCATTTTGTTGTTCTGAAATAGGATGTGTGGAGTAGAGCATGGTGCGATATGCCGTATTTATTGTCATGGATGACAGTACCAGTGTATGTATCACATTTGTACTGATCCTTGGCTGGAAGGATGGAGAGCAACAGGAGTGGAAATCGTGCAAAATAGGGTAGAATTATCTAAAAATCATTGACAGTAAATGATATTACTGCTGAAGGTAAATGTGTGTTAAAACCTTGTTGTCTGAACACATACAATTATTCAACAGGGATCTCCCAAAATTCAAGTACTATCATATTTCCAAAGCAAAGCGACTATTTCATTGAATTTGTGGACTACTCTAGAGTCATAAAACCTTCTCTGAATTTCATCGCTACTGTAAGTTCTTTTAATTCATTACGATTTGTGCATAAACAAATGTGACTTTTTCTCCTGTGTTTTTGCTTAGATACTGAAATTTGCCTCAGACTTTTAAGTGTAATTTGTGAATTTGTTTTCAAATTACTTTTTCATTATCCCTATCAGAAAATTCTAAGCTTAGAGGTGACAGGGGATGCTGTGTTGGCAGGATATCCTTGAGTATAGTTTGTCATTGTTAAGGAAGTCTTTCCAGTCTCTAGCTGACGTTTTCCATTAACTTGACTGTGTTTTAGTAGTTATTGAGTCTCAACACTCTTAAAAGTTGTATGTAAAGTGGCATATATAAATGTGAATATATAGTTTCCCTCATCACAAGAAGGATCTGGAGCTGTTGGAGCGGGTCCAGAGGAAGGCCACGAGGATGATCAGAGGGCTGGAGCACCTCCCCTACGAGGACAGGCTGAGAGAGTTAGGACTCTTCAGCCTGGAGAAGAGAAGGCTGCGGGGGGACCTGATAGCAGCCTTCCAGTACCTGAAGGGGCCTACAGGAAAGCTGGGGGAGGAATTTTCGCAAGGATAGGTAGTGACAGGACAAGGGGTAATGGTTATAAACTGAAAGAGGNCTAACATCCACTGTTTGGTAGCCATAAATGTTCAGCAAGTGTCAATAAATGTCAATGGGTGCCATTTTTTCCTCATGGAGGAATTCAGTTCCACACCTTCGCTTCATCTGCACTTCCATGTCAGACACCACTGTGTCAGAGTGCCCCTCTGCTGCCATCTGTCACACAGCAACGCAATGTAGTGGAATATTGGTGGAAATGTTCAACTTCTGCACTAGTTCAACCTGAACTAAGTGTTAAGCCATACCAGCAACATCTGCCTCTGATGCTGTGGGCCAACACAATAAAATAGGAGGCATTATTTGCAGAGTAGCCCTTGTATATGAAACTAAACAGGTGTTAAAAAATTAAGTAAAACTCATCAAATCGCATTGCTATGAAATGAAAATATCTCTTTTTTGAATTCTGTCTTCTCTTTTTCATACCACTATAGTCCTCTCAGAAACATTTCATATTCTTCATACTCTTGTGATCTGTGTTCAGTATTTCTGCATTTAGCAGAAGTTGCGTTTTGCTTGAAAAGGGGAATAGAATTTATGGTCCTTGAAGACAACCAGAGCCTTTACTATGTAGAAATCAAACCCAGATACCAATAAAATAGGCTGAATATGCACTTTCAGATTGCCTCAAGTTGTACCATCTGTATGCTTGCCTGACCATTGGAACTTTGGTTCCTTTGGTCCTTTTCATTTTCTTTGCCAGTAGCCTAGTTTGACTCCTGCTCTGACCTGCTTCTTCCTCTTCTGCTGAAGATGAGCTGAGGGGGAGCTGAGGCATTTATCAATGCTGCAGCTGGCAGAGGAGAAGGAGATACCAGTTATTATCTCAGTGAAGCATGAGGGAACAGCTGCTGCTATTACTAGGAGGTGAAATATGTGCTGTACAGAGAGATGACAGGCAAACAGTGGCAGAGAAGAGGTAATGGAGTGACAGACTTTTGGGCTGAAAAAGAGAAGGGAAACATTAGTTCAACATTTTTAGATGTAAGAGTTGAAATTTTGGAGTATAAAATACAGAGGGAGAATGGCTTTACTGTGGGTGAGAATCTGCTTGCAAGTGGGAATAAAGATGAATGTAAGCTGTAGTGCTGACAGATGTTGAAGTGAAGAATTTGCAGATTGTATCAATGTGAGGCTTGTTTTTCTGCCTTTAATTTTGGTGAATCCATAAAGACGTCTGACTCAGTATCATCTCTGTTTGTCTGATGTATTATCCCGCCCATGATGTAATCTTAGGTTAAATTTTTGATAAAATGAAGTATTCAGGCAATAGGCTAGACCTAGATATTTTGCCCAATAGACAAGCATGTGAAGAAGAGTGGGAGAGCCAAAAAGCAGGTCATCTTTTCTGTTCTACTCCTTTTTTTCTTTTCTTTTCTTTTCTTTTTTTTTTTTTTTACCTGTTAGAATTATGAATAGTTTTGTTTTTGTTTTTAATCCCTCTCAAAAAGTTAAAAATTGTGATACTGATATGTGAGAAATCTGAGAATGCCTTTGTTTTTTTTTGCTGATGTAAGCACTAATACATTCTTAGGTGTTGTGTGGTGTGGATTTTAGTTCTACCCTTTTTGATGGACATTTTCTTTCTTTTTGTTTTTAGCTAAAAGTGACACGTTCTGACAGCAACCAGCTGACAACTGAAGAGAGACAGAATTTTGTCACAATCACTGCACAACAGTCAGACCTGTTTTTTCACCAGTCTTCCCATTTTGAGAATGAGGCAACAGAGGAGAGAAATAGGACAATCCATGTCCTGAATTACACAGTCCCAGAAAATGGAATTATTGATATTGAGTTTCCAATCCTATCTAATACAAAAACTCTGAGAGTTCAGGTATTGCTCTGTGATATGTTGATTTGAAAGAGTGGCACACTGAATTGAGAAGGTTGTAATCGGTGGTATGCTGCTTTTGCATCTGTAACAGCCTATATGCCATCTGCTATTATATTTCTTCTTACGTTAGGGCTGGAAGGAAAGTGATAGATCCTGTCTAAATATGATCTAAATAACTGTACCAAGGGAAAAAAGAAACAGATACTCAAAGCAAAAAGTGGTCTTGTACTACCATTAAGGTTACCATGCTTTTGTAAACAGCAAGATATTCCTGTTTACAGAACACACACCTTTTCCTGTTGTGTTAAGACCTTTGTTTTACATTGTCTCGCAGGCAGAGTTCCTCAACAGTAAGACTGACATAGGAGTTTATGATGTGTTCAGCTCTCCCAGTGAAACTTATCTCCAGGTTAAAACAAAGAGCCAGGAAGTGAAGGTACAGACTGAGACAACACTTTCTAAGATAAAAACAATTCAAATTATTCATCATGTGTCCATATTCATCATTATCAACCATATTTTTTTTCTAGGCTGGGAAACCTTTTGAGCTGAATATTGAAAGCAACAAGCCAGTAAGAGAGTTCCATTACCTGGTAAGTTACTGTTCTTTCATATGTGGACAATCCAAGATGACTTTTATTCAAGTGGAACGTGAACACTAGAAAAATTGAGCTTTTTTTATTGTTCTTTGTGAAAGAGGTGTCCTGAATTTTTCTTTTTCATGAGGATGGTCCTTTTTTGAAAGAGAGCCCCATTTTGCTACCTAGCAGGATTGCCTCTGACACCCTAAGAAAGTGCATCTCTGTTTTGGATGTTGGGTTATATCTGAAGAAGATCTACCTGTTGAGAAAAAGGACGTTCCACGGGACAGGATACACTGTCAACAAGGGAACATCATGAAGATTTGAACACATTTTAAAAGTAAATGGCTTCGTTAAATAGCTCATCTACTGTACTGTGTCTTACAGTATTCAGATGGCAGGGTTATCAGCTGTCTCCCATCCCATCCATAACATAGGTGTGACTTGTGCACATCATCATTATCACAATAACTACAATTCTTTATCTTTCTGAGACCTTAATAGTAAACTGAATAATGAAAACCTTAGGACAAGGTAAAAGGCAGGCATTCATATTTCTAATGTAGGAAAACTCTAAAAGATTTTAAAACGTGCAGTTTGGAGGAGCATGTTTTATTTTAGAAATACTATGAGTATCTGATCTGTTGTTTGGTTGTCTGAGGCAAGAGATTTACAACTTTTTTTAGCTCTTAAATGAAGATAGTTTTCTCTACCAAGTTAAATAATTAAATGGTATAAACTTTTTGAAAGTACTAGTCCGAAAAGTAGAATATTAGCAGTGGTTGTTTTTATACATCTGTCTGTAAAATTGATGAATTTATAATTTCTACCATGTTTCTATGTACATATTTCTATTGTTTGGCTCAAATGATTCCTTTCTCAGTTAATTAGGTTGTAGTTAGTTATTTGTTATTTGTTGTCTTACTTTAAATAGGTGGAACTAAACATGGAGGTTAAAAAGAGCAATTTAAGCTGTCAAAATTTTGGCAGAACAAGTAGAGTTCTTGAGAGATTTTCTTTAAAATTGTGTTCTTGATGATACTGTAGATGACTCACATATTGCTGTTGCATTTTTAAGTACTTGTAGCACATATGCTGTGCACGCATTGTTATAGTTCACTGTTGTCCATAGTGATACAGCAGTTTAAGCATGGAAAAAATCAATTTCTAGTATTTAAATGTTGCATTACCCCCCTATTCCATGCCCAGTCTCGTAGAATGAATCAATTAAGTATTACAGCTCTTTACCTCTTCTTTTAACAGCCATTTATTGAAGGAAGGGCAGAGCTTATGATGTATTGAGATAGCAATAGATTGAGCGTTTCATTTTTCTCTTTCAGGTGTTATCTAAGGAACAAATCATGACTTCTGGCACAATGGCTGCAAAAACATTTAATTTAACAGCAGAAAATTCCTGGGCTCCTCTGGCATGTATACTTGTATTCTACATTGATGAGCTTGGAGCAGTTGTAAATGACGCTCTTACGATCCCCATTCAGCCTGTTTTGAACAACAAGGTAATTACATTGAACATGAGCCTGAGGCCATGTTTTTGTCTGTTTGTTGCATGGTAAACAATAGTTTAGATCACAGGATTGTAAGTGTAAAACCTTCCTCATTGTGGATCTAATCTGAGGTTTGTTTAAGGCTTTGGAAAGACTTTTAATAATGACAGTACAGTTAGGGTCTGGCTATAAACGTAGGGCTATTTTATATCTGAAAAAAATTCTGGTAGCTCTACATATTCCCCATAAACATACAGACGACACCTCCTCAGTCTTTAATGGTATGGCCAAATATTGAGTTATAGACTGCTCTGGACAATCTAGTGGAAAGATACTCCTAAGTTCTCTAAGCATGGAATTGTAAATGTTTACAAAGGTCTTCCCCTAGCTATGCTTTCAAGCCTGTCAGGATCTATTTGGATAGATCCCTTTCCTCCTGCTTGTCGATCACAACCCTCAGTTTTGTATCATTTGCAGAACTGCTGAGTGTGCACTCAATCCCGCTGTCCATGTACTGTCAAAGATGTTAAATAGTACTGGTACCAATACAGACTCCTGAGGGACACCAGTCATTACTGGTCTCCACTTGGACACAGAGCCATTTACCACAATTCCTGAAGTGTGAATGCCCAGCCAATTCCTTATCCACCAGGGGGTCCATCCATCAAACCCATGTATTTTATTTGGAGAATCTAAACAAACATAAAACAAATAAGATAATTCAGTTAAAACTTGAGAGTTTAAGGGAAGAGACAGGAAGATATTTTTAGTGAGGAAGCATGACAGTTTGGTTTGGCCTTCTGGAAACAAATGGAAATTGTGTCACTGATTGTAATGTTCACAAGTAAGATTACAGTATGTTTTGCAGTAATGAGGTAAGGCCTGATCTTGAAAATACCAGTTCAATTAAATGTAGCTTATAAATGAAAACCATCATCCTAGTGTGTGTACATCCAGGATGAAAAATTGAGATGATAAATTGTAAGAATTTAGTATCGACGTTACTGTGTTTGCTGTGAAAACTAGCTAGTGAAAAATGTCACAGAGGGAAAGAATAATCTCAAAGGTTTCAAAATTTTAAGCTATTTCTTTTTCTCCATTTGAGTGCTAGCCACTGAAATTAATTTAATACTGCAGAAACTTGTAATGTGAGTAACATTGTAATTTCTGTGTAATTTATAGCCATGCTTGGTATCTCATTTTGGTGAATGAACTGCTAAAATCAAATATACAGAACTGCAGTGCCTCAGTGTCCTTTAAACAGAAATAAACCATTTTTTTGCATGAGTCAGTCTCATTTACAGTGAAGCATGTGTTGCTAGTTGCATTTATGTTGCCAGCATTAGTGTGTTTGCTGTTTGTCTGCAGTCTTCATGTCGAATGTGCGTGGAAAATATCCTCACACAGATCATCAGAGAAAGGTTATGACCAGGTTGTAGATTCAGACATCTAAATATACATATTTGCACGTAGAGTCAGAATTCACTTGCTGAACTGTAGGCACTTAGTAACCCATGTAAGGACACAGAGTGTTCGAGATATTGTCCTGGGACCGGTAGGGATTTCACAGGTCCTGCAGGAGACCTGTCCACTTCTGGAGTGGGAGCTGAGGGCCAGACAGTGTGCTGTGGGACATCTCAAATGATTCTGGAGTCTCATCCCTGATATCTGTTTGTGAATTATGCATCCAAGCTCCATTTATGGACATTCAGTTTCCCAAACTGAGTGTGGTATTAAGGACCCTGGTGCCCTTCAGGACTGACTTTCAAGGGACCCTCCCTACCAGTGTCCTGAACAGTTTAAAGTCTGCCCTCTAGAAGTTCAAGGTAGCAGTTTTGCTGACCTCCCTCCTGACTTCACCAAGAATGGAGAACTGTACCATTTCGTGGTCTCTCTGCCCAGAACAGCTCCCGACCACCACATCTCCCACCACGTCCTTCTCTGTGAACAGCAGTTCTACAGGGGCACATCCCTTGGCAGGCTCTTTTATCAGCTGCATCAGGAAGTTGTCTTCCACACGCTCCAGGACCCTGCTAGCCTACTTCCTCTCTGCTGTATTGTATTTCTAGCATATATCAGGGAAGTTGAAGTCCCCCATGAGAACAGAGGAGGGCAAAAGCGCAACTTCTGCCAGCTGCTTGTGGATCGCTTCATCCGTCTCTTTGTCCTGGTTAGGCAGTCTATAGCAGACCCCCACCAGGATGTCGGCCTTGTTGTCATTCCCCTGGATCCTTACCCACAGGGACAAGTGAAGCCTATAGAACTGTTTTCTCCGCTACTCCTTGGATTTCTGCTCCATGGTGAGACAAACTGCTATGTAGTCACCATGACTTCCTTTTGACACTTGTCGGACTTAAACACTGAACTGAAACATAGATGGATAAATGCAGACAGCTTTAGCATGGAGCTGAATACCATCTCCAGACTTTATAATAATGCTGTTTTGGTGAGGAAAAAGAGTAAAATTGTTTGCTGCGTTGTCATCTAACACTGGGGATTGGACACATTAGAATTGCCTTACAATGGATGACCCTTCCTCATCTCGCTACTCTGTAGGAAGGCATACCGATGCTGTATTAGCCTATTTGTTTCAATATTCCTTGCCCATGCACCTGCTATATAAATCCCCTTTTCTGTGTTGATCTCACTGTCATACACTTCCTTGGAATCTTTCAGGGATGGAGTTTTTCCCAGAAACATCTTTCACAAAATACATCCCATGCTGTGTTGTACATTGGTAGAAAGAATGAATTTAATTTACTGCCCTTAGCTGTGGAAACCAGTGTATTGTTGTGGCTTAGGAGATTGCTTCTTGTAATCTAAGAGCTGGTTGAAATAAATATGTATCCTGTCCAAAGAACTAATCAGCTGGGAGAGCAAGAGAGAAAATGAAGGCCATAGTATTTTCCCAAAAGTCCTAGGAAATGCAAATCCAGAGTCTTAATTGTATAAAACCAAGAAAATACTTCCTCAGAGTTGTTTACTGACTGTAAATATCAATATATAATTTGAACTAGTGTGTTCTTTTTTCCTAGATTAAAATTTCTTGGAGCAAAGATAAAGTCAAACCATCTGAGAAAGTCTCCCTTAAAATCAGTACAACAGACCCAGAGTCAGTAATTGGCCTTGCAGTAGTTGATAAAAGTACAAAGCTCCTAGGAGAAAGTAGTGACATAACAGAAGATTCTGTAAGTATATGGGGGAAAAAGGTTTTCATTATTGTGTGTAGAAAATCTGTATATTTATGTAGATATTACAGTTTATATGCCAAGTAAGTAGTGTTCCTTGGGCGTAATTTGTCGTTCTCAGTTGTGCAAATGTTTTTTTTACTTCTGCAAGTAGCTTCTCTACTTGAGAAGAAAAGACTTACTTAGGGCTTACAAGGTAGCAGGCCCGGCATTTCTAATTCCAATTAATACTGTATTGTTTTTCCATTCAGGAAACTACTCAGTTGATACTTGACTGCTTCTGCTTTTGGAAAACAGAAGAAGTCATGAAACTTCCTAATGATTTGTGCTTCATGCCGTTTAATATCTGTAATGTAAAATAATACAAAGAATTTCATTTTTTGAGAAACGAAATCACGTTGTCATCTTTTTGAATTCTCTTTACTTGCAGAAGCTCTGGTGCAACAACAAATTGAAAGAGTTGACAATAGGCATAATTCCTAAAGCATTCAAATTACATATTAGCATAAGTGCCATAGAATATCTTTGGGCTGTAGACTCCTATTTTAGGTTTATGTAGTCTCAGTCACTCATCCATTAATTATGAAATTATTGCAGCCTAATCCCATTCATCTTGTTGTGGATTCTTTTCTCCTTTTCATCAGAGCTAACAGCTGCTGCTACTTGCTCTGTAAATTAGCATCGGTTAACAGTGACAGTTCTGAAAAAATGTATTTGTATTTACTCTTTGGGTGATGTTGTGTTGGTTTTCGTTTTTGTCCTAGGTATTTCATGAACTCAATTTATACAATACAGCACAGTATTTCCCCCTGGTCAGAGGTTCTTTTGGTGTCTTTCAGGTACTTCAAAAAAAAAAAAAAATTCTGACTTTTTTTTTGGCTTGTGGTGGGGTTTGGCTTTCATCTTTGCATACAAAGAAGAAAAGGCTATTAATACTTGTTTTAATGTTTGGGGCTATAGACAACAGTCTACAAGCTAATAAAGGTTTCAAGGCTAATACAGGTTATGAATTGTAATTTATCAGCATGTAAATTGAATACAAATAAATATGCTTTCATAATTATGGATTACATTATGCTTGATGCTGTCATCCCTTTTAAATTTTTTCTGTCATTAAGGCAATATTCGGATAATGTGAATTTTGTTGGTTCCTGTGTGTTACTTGCTTTATTATGGTGACTATATTTTCTTAAACTGAAAGAAAATAAGAATAAAATAGATGAGCACTGTCCTGAATTGAGATAAACTGTATAAATTTTGTCCAGAAATGCAGCCTTTGGGTATCAACTGATGCAATACTTGAGGAGGATAAAGAACATTTTCTTTGTAAGTAATAAAAATAAATGAAGCCAAATTTAATTTACTGAGTGGGGAAGGAGATCCATGGGTTAGGGCCCCTATTAGGTCTTCTCACTGTAGTATGCATAAGGGCAGTTTCCAACCTTGCAAACAAGCACCGTTTTTAAGGTTTAAAACATGTAAACCTCCTATAGCTAGTATTTTTAAAACTTCATTTTTGCTGCTGGCTTGAGTAAACCTACCCATTAAGGGGCTGAGAGTGAATGGTGTTTTTCTATGCAGTTTCTGTTGATATACATAGTAGTGGTTTGTCATTTTGCAATATGAAGCTACATTATGCCAGTTCCAGAAGTAGTCTGGAAAGGCTATGGATAAAATTTACATTCTTGTGAAACTTCCTTTATTTTTAAAAAAAGAAATAAACAAACAAAAACCCCAAGCAAAAAAATAGTTCCTGATGTTGTGGAGTAGTGTTAACATATGTAACATCATTGTAGATTGTATTGCAAACACTGTATTGATTTGATTTTTCTTAAACATAGACATTTGTAGGTAGGACAATAATTTTTGTTTTGTAGATGATGGAATGATACCTGTAGAGGATGGTTTTGGTGATGATATGCCAGTAGCTAGAGATGGACCTCTTGATTTCAGCACTCCATATGTGAGGACCCATTTTCCAGAGACTTGGCTTTGGATTGATACCAAAACTAGGTATAAAATTAGAAGAAAATGGAAACTAATTTACTCTTGCTGTTTTTATTTTGTAGGTTTTAGTATTCTGCATTAATGCTCAAAAACACTGCTTAAAAGTGCGATATTATTTATATTCTGCTACCACCTAGAGGCCATGAGTGAGATTAGAGGCCTACCAAATGGGACATTTTACATCTGCACAAAACAGGGCAATTCCTGACTGAATGCCTTACAGTTTCAGTAGAAACAGATAAAAATTCTAGAGCCTTGGTTTTCCAAGATAAGAAATTATTTTCCTTTTATAGATGGAGAACTAACTTGTTGAGAGACTCTGTGTTCTTCTCTACAGTACACGATAAGATTGTGACCCGGAAGATGAAAACTGTTCTTGTCTGCACCGAATTCAAGGAGCAGTTCAAACTGTCAGATGATGAAATCAGACCTTTGTTGTGAAACACAAATTGTGTATTCTTTCATACTCCAGAAGTTAGGGATACAGCCTCCTCTGGGGATTGTTTTACAAGATCTGTAAAAGTTGATTAAACGTAATTACCTTCAATTTAAGTAATTTAAGGTAATTTAGATTTGCTCTAATCATTTTGATCCCATCACAAATGTTTCTAAATGATTAAGAAAACAGATAACCAACAGCTTTTCCTGCCAAGAGTTTGAACTTTAATTCAGGTGTGTTTTAAACATTCATGTTTACTTACTCATGTCTGTAAATGGATATTTCTGAAAGTTGGCTATGTCCTTCTGCTATCAGATCTGACACAGATACCACAAGGGAAGTCACTGTACCTGATACCATCACGTCCTGGGTAGCCAGTGCTTTTGTGCTTTCCGAAAACGGCGGGCTTGGAGTGACAAGTGCTCCAGCAGAGGTAGCATACCACTCAACCTTTCTCCTTCAAATGCTGGTAGCACTATAGATTATTGATTGGAAGTTGCATTTTACTTCTAATAGCAACTTTCTCCTTATACTAATGAAGTAATTGCATGTGTATTCAAACTGTTAAGAAAATGTAACTGTGAAGTCATAAGTGTCTGTCTCCCCTTCATGTTCCTATGAATAACTTAGACATTACACAGATACTTGGGTGCTTAATCGTATTGGAATGGTTGTTTTATTAGAACACTTTCAGAATGTGCCTACTTGAGAGCTTTTGTGCGAAGAAAGGGGGAGTCACTGCCTGAAGACAACGTATTTCCATGATTTTACATGATTCTTCTACCCGGGAATCATGATATTTCATGCAGTGAAGTTTGCACAGATGAGCTAGGAATAGGAGAGGCACGTTGTCTGCTGGAAAGATTGTGTCACAGTTCTCACAGTGTTCACAGGACAATTACTTGAAGACTAAATTCTGGCATCACTTTAATTTACCTGTCAAAAACAGTCTTAGACTAAACGTAGGTACTGCATTTTGGGTACCTTAGCCTGGGGAACACGGTGGACATGGATGCTGGGCACCAGGATGAAGTGCTTATGCTGCCAAGTCCTGTCTCCCATGACTCCTTCAAGGAGAATTTAGCAATTTAAGCTAAATTCAGCACTCTTCAGTTTAGACCTCTAATTTGAGATTTCCAGCATAGAAATGCATAGAAATTGTCCTAGACTCACTGTATATTCATGGAAACAGCTTCTTAAAGAAAATTATTTAGCTTGTTTAAAATAGGAATTCCTTTTTGAAGTCTCATTTAATTAGTATTTGTCTGTGTTGAATAATACTCTAAACATAGTTATCTCCTTTCATGCATTATGTAAGAATCCTAGAGAGACCACATTCCTAACAGACGTCTTCACTTAAGTGTCTAAGGTTAGAAAAGCTGAAAGTGTGCAGTGCTGGATTTCCAACTGGGCATTAGGGCTAGCTAAAGTTTAGCTTGGAGACCCACTGACATTCTCATGCCCTCAAATTCTTGGGGAGGGGCATCTTTCAGGAGGCAAACTCAAATATAGACCCAGATTTGTAGTTGGCTGCTCACCAGATGCAAACCATGTGCTTTGAATGTCCTTTTCAAAACTCCACCAGAAAATTTGGTAACAGATCTGTATTTTGTGGCTGAGGGTCCTTAGAGGCTGGAATCTTGATTCTTGTTTCTTCCACTTGGTTTGGCAGAGAAGGGACAGAAAGAGGAATCGTTTTCTGATTCAAACAGTATGAAGATGTATACTTGGCCTCTCACTCTCAAATTTGAGAAGGCTGCAAGTAAAACAGATGTTGAGGTTATTCCTTAACTGTAATCAGCAACATGCACTGCTCAGTACTTTACCCTTGTTGGAATGTTTAGATTGTGCTTGGATTTCCATATGGCTGAAATATGTTAATCAGTACCACGCAGAGAGACAAATAATTGATAATTTTACCTTATTGTATTTTATTGCAAGACACTGATATATTTCTGAGGGTTAAAATTTAGTATTGCAAAGGTTAAAATAAAAACGAAAAATCAAAGGAAATAAGCACTTAGTGAAAACATTGAGTAAGAACTAACCAAAAATTATCCATGAAAACATTTCTGATCATAAAAGACATTTTTATCACTGAAAGCTTTAGCAAACAACTTTATGATGTTTTTGGTATATTTGATAGCTAGAAAGAAATCTGATGTTTTCTGGATCTGAAACTCAAAACACTTAGAAGAATTTTTTAATGAAAACCAAATTAAAGCCATTTTTAGTTGACATTTCACTAATAAAAGTTATCGTGCCTCAGTCATTCTTAATGTGCAGATGTTCATAAACAGTGAAATTTTTATCCCATTGAGCTTGATGAGAACTTACCACTGCCTTTCTAGAGCCAAGACTTGATCCAAACCCCTCTTTTAACAATTAAAAGTAATTGCTTTCTGGTAGATTTCTGCAGTTCTTCTTTTAATTAAGGAAAGATGTGTTTTTAGAAATGTAACCAAGAACTTAGGCCAAAATTAACCATACAAAATAGCACATCATACTAAGGTGTTGGTGAATTACAGAATTAGGGAGAGTTCCTTATTTTGTGTTCCAACATGCATATCTGTATTGACATGGACATAGTTCAGGAGACAGATTCAGAATCATCCATTACTTATGTGTGCAAGCAGTTCACCATAGCCTTAATGGTATCTCAGGACAGATCACAGCTTTCCAGCTTGCTGGATGATAGTGTCTCAGTTCCAGTTCAGGTTCTCCTGTCAGAATTTGCATGTCAAAGCTGCCAGGAGTCCGGCAGCTCTCATCTTAATGACATTGCAGAGTTCCAACAAAGGTGTTCATAAGCAGAAGAATCTTTGGCTTCTGCTTCAACCCTGCAACAATACGTTTTGTTAGCTGTAGAGTACAGTAAACATACTCTTATATGAATTTAAAAAGCGAGATTCTAATCAGAAGGCATGCTGAATAGTCATTTTCTTACTAGTATCTGTAGGGGTTCAATGTTATTTGTTGATCTTGTTTTGCAGCTAGAAGCTTTTCAGCCATTCTTCATTTTCCTGAACCTTCCATACTCTGTTATCAGAGGAGAGCAGTTCATTTTGGAAGTGAATATCTTTAATTATTTGAAAGAAGAAGCTGAGGTAAAGTAACAGTCTATCTGTACTTGAGTATTGCCAGACACGGAAGGGAGTACGTTGCTGGTGGAGATCACATCTTTCTCTTATGAGATCTTTAATGTTTTCTTCAGTGATCAGATTGTAAAGCTATTTTGCTGTACACGCAAAAGAGGCAGCTTATGAAAGCATTTCTTCAAAATTTACACCTGCTGTTACAAACATTATTCTATTTTACAGGTTAATGTGATCCTGGATGTGAATGATGCTTTTGAAATTATTATAACATCCAATGAAATCAATGCTACAGGAAATCAACAGTCTGTATTTGTACCAAGTGAAGATGGGAAAACTGTTCAATTTCCAATCAAGCCAAAACAGCTGGGAGAGATTCCCATCAAAGTGACAGCGATATCATCTGCTGCTTCTGATGCTATCGTTCAGAAAGTTTTAGTAAAGGTAAGCAGTATGCAGCTTGGCTTGTTCCACAGATAAATTGCTCTGTAAAATAGACAATGGACTGTTGCAAAAAGGCAAACTGGTTTACTTGTCTGCTTCTCATTTTCTATAGATCTGTTTCACGTCAGGTATCTTTAAATTGAAAGCACTTCTTTTAAAATAATTCCTCCATTAAAATTCTTTAGATCCTCTTCCAGGAATGAAAACATAGATCTATTCTACAGCTGATCATGTGTCAATTGCTTCTGAAAACAAGGCAAAACCTATTTTTACATCAGTGAATTCATGGTGCTACAGTTAACTTAATAATCTGTGGTAGAGTGGACCATATAACTCTATTATGGATAACTGCAATGAATTTCTTAGCACACCTAGTTTAGCTCAAAGCCTAGTTTTATGAACATTTCTGTATTGTGCCAGTGTTGGAAATTTGGCCCCCAGACTTTCTGATAAACCAGAAACTTTTGGATGAGACTTGCCTATTTTTTGCCATCTAACAGTTTGAGTTATGCTAGGCTCCATTTCCGTGGAAGGTAATAGACACTTTGACATCTCATCCTAAAATAGCTACTTAAGATCCTAGAGTCAGACTTCTGGAGATGATGCAGTCCAGCCTTCCTGCTCAGAGGAGGATCAACTACAGCAGGGTGCTCAGGACTCTGTCCAGTCAGGTTTTGAATGTATCCAAGGATGGAGACTTCTCAACTTGTCTAGGCAATTTGTTCTAGTGTTTGAATACCCTTACAGTAAAAAAGCAAACAAACAAAAAAACCCAAAACACAAACCTAAACCAGGAAAAGTTTTTCTTGCATTTTAAAGGAACATCCCTTTGTATCCATTGCCGCCTGTTCTGACAGTGGACACAGCTGAGAAGAGTCTGGCTCTGAGAAGGACCTGGCTCCATCTTATTTTGCTTCCTCCAGTCAGGTGTTTGAGATCCTTCTTGAAGTCTCTCTCTGCCCTTGCTTGTATGTCAAGTGCTTCAAGTATCTGATTATTTTTGGGGCTCTTGGCTGGACTTGCTGCAGTTCGTGTTTGTGTTTCTTGTACTGGGGAGCTGCCACCCGGACCCAGTACTCCATTGGTCTCACCAGGGCGGAGTAGAGGGGAAAGATCACCTCCCTCATCCTGCTGGCAATGCTTTCCATGATGCATCACAGGATGCAGTTGGCTGCCCTTGCCACAAAGGCCCTTTTTTGGCTCATGTTCACATTGGTGTCCAACAGCTCTCCCAGGTCCTTTTCTGAAAAGCTGCTCTCCAGCTGGGCAGCCTCCAGCATGTAGTGCTGCATGGGGTTGTTCACAGCCGGGTGCAGGACTTGACTTTTCCTTCTGCTGATCTTCATAAGGTTCCTGTTAGCCCATTTCTCCAGGGTGACAGATTAAACAAATTACGCTCTCAAGGGGCTGATTTTCCTTTCTTATGAAACAGGATCATAAAATTTCACTGGAAAATAAACATATGAATTAGGTGACATATGACTTTCAGCGCAGCTCATTGTGGCACTTTAATGCTGAAAATTTAGGTTCTTTTAGATTTTGTTATTTGCATCTGCATTTCTGTATCTGTACTCTCTGTACTGCCTTATGCAACCTGAGCAGTAAGCCCTTCCCAGCTGACTTCTGCAAAGTGAGTGTTCTACTGTTTGTGTTGTAGGCCCATTTTTGGGCCCATTGGAAAATTTTCTATTATAGCACAGGCCTTTTGTGGTACTGCTCAGAACCACCATCCTGCAAGATTGTGTATTGATTTCGGGAGGAGCCACTTACTGCCCTTTCTATTGATGCTCAGTTGTGCAGAAGAGACTAAGATCTAGCCTGAGAAGAGAAGTCCTTCATTTTCTCTACTTTGAACACATTTTTTTTCCCAAGAGATTTTGCATGTGTGAATGAACTGAACTTTTGCAGTGACGAGTCTAACTTCAGTGTCAGTCCACCTTGTATGACACACTGTAGATTTGCAGAAAGAGACCACTTCTGGCCTTGGCATATGCTTGGTCGTGGAGCTCCGTGCTTGGCATTGAGCTCACTGGATTCAAAGATGCTTTCATTGACTTTGTGTGTGAATTTTTATAATTAACACATGGTCTCTAGAAGCAAATAGTGGAGGCAGGTCTTCGTAATAAATCATTTCTGTGCCAATTCAGACAGGCCAATAGCACAATAGCCAATAGCAGGCTGATGTGTTAGGAAGCAGCACAAAATATCTGACAGTGTTTTAGATGCCTCAGCACAGTAAGCATATAGTTCCAGTCCTAAAAGCAACAACCTGTTGAAAATTACAAGAATCCTCTCGGTTTATTTTGATAGGCTGAAGGATTGGAGCAGACGTATTCTCAGACTCTCCTTTTGGACTTAACTGCAAGTAAGCAACGGGCAGTGACAAATACTTTGGATTTCACTTTTCCTTCTGATGTTGTAAGTGGCAGTGAGAGAGTGCAGATCACTGCTGTCGGTAAGGACCATTTTTTTTTCTGTTTCCATCTTTATTATTTGCTGGTCAGCTATTTTTTATTGTTGTTTTAAGTATAGTTTGTTGTCTGCTGGGCTTTTTCTGAACTCAGCTAGTATCTCAGATGTAGCATGAAGATACACCACCAGTGGTTCTGGAAGTCTAGGGTATCTGTATTCCACACAGATGTGGAAGGATTGGTCTCTGTTAGCGGCGTTTGACATATGTGACATCCTGTTGCAAGTGGTCGCCAAATTTAACGTGTCCATTGTCCAACAGTTCGTATCTCCTGCAATGCAGTCATAGGTGCCAATAGGAACTGGGAGCAGTAGACTCTCAGTATAGCTGGGAGTTTGGAGTGTAATATCCTGAGCTACCATAGTAGGGTCTCCCAGAGCGTCTCTACCAAAGGGCTCTTCTAAGATTGTGCACTGGATGGCTGTTGCTTTATAGGTTTTTAGGAAACTATTAATTTTGATTTAATCACTCTGTTAATGGGATGAATAATCTGTTCAAGATAATTTATTATGCTTTGGACTAAGCATAAGAAGACTGTATGGATGAAGTATATTATTCATTTCATTTATTTACAATATTATGGTATTAAATATCCTTTTTCAGAGTTAGAGAGGGAGTCAGGCTTTAATGAAGAAGGTCCTGCAAAGTTTGCAAGTATTCCATTTAAATTCTGCTTGTCTACAGAATAAAACCTAAAACTTGACTGATAGTTGGTCCTTGTGACTCCTAGGCTTTGATAATTCTGGGTGAGAGGAAAAATACAGGAAGTTTGAAGTATGTACAGTTACTGAAACATTCTCCTGGAAGGAATATCTTTTGGCTATTTTAAATGCTGTCTGCTTGAAATTATTCTCTAGTTGGGAAGGTCAGTAGAGCTCTGCATGGAAATTGGTCAGTGAAGAAAAAGTTGATGATAAAACTGGGTGTGTTTAATGCAGTTTTCTTCCTGATTAGTGGTATTGAGTATATTTTGTCATAGTTTATCTGATACCATGTTTTTTGTGTAAGGCATGCATTTATTTGCATTAAGCTTTAATTTTATCTTCCAGGTGATTTACTTGGACCTTCTATCAATGGTTTGTCATCACTGATTAAGATGCCTTATGGCTGTGGTGAACAGAATATGATCAATTTTGCTCCAAATGTTTATATTTTGCAATACCTCACTAAAACTGGGCAACTGAGAGAGGATATTCAATCAAAAGCTTTATCATTTATGAGAAAAGGTCTGTATGCTTGAAAGAGACATTATACTCTTACTAGCAAAAGGTATCTGTGACTTTGGTATTTGAAAAGCTACGCTGTTGGTGTCATGCAACCTGGAAATAAAACCCATCTTTCTCTTTATTCTGGGATAACAGCATTAAAGAGCAAACTATCCTGCTTAAAAAGACAAGTTTACTCCAAAATATGTGTCATTTTTATATAGCTAATTTTCAGAGGAAAACTGCATTTTAGAAGGTGTTTTTGTTGTTGTTGTTGGGTTTTTTTGTTTGTTTGTTTGTTGAGGGTTGCCGTATCTGTTTTGATTAAACCATGTGTGAGCAAACATCACTGTAAGTGAAAATTAGCAGGCAGAGTGAACCATAACCATCCTTTGTTTATATCTGTCTTCAGTGACACCATCCCCATCCTGCCATGTTCTTGCAGAACTCTAGGAATTATGTTTGTTCTGGTGATTGGTGTTTGCCCACCCAAGTTTCAGACTTGGTCAGAAGTGAACTCTGTGCTGGAAATTGAAAAGTGGAATATTTTAATAGGAAATGGTTGCATGTTTTAACTTGGAAATACTCCAGAGCATCATGAAGTATGGAGAACATACTTGTACCGTGCTTCTTTGTGCCTGCTGGGTTGGACTGAAACTGTGATGTACCACACTCCCCACATAGCAGTCCATTTGCTGAGTCTGGTTCATAGGGAGGAAGGAGATCATCCTCATCTGAACTACATCCCTACTAAGGCAGCACGATCACATTTTCAAATTTATTTTATGCTCTACATCTTGGACTTTGTTTCGTTATGTTTTGTTTCTTTGGTTTTTTTTGAAAAGATGTTGAAATTTTCCTTGGAAAAGACGCACCTGAAAATAAATTTTCCTTTTGTCAAGAACCCGCTTTTATGTCAAAAACAGCTAAATTCCTTTTTTTAAAACCCTTTATGCTACACAATTTTGTTGAAAAGAACAGGAAGAGGCATGTTATGTAAACAGTCACACTGAAGTTTGTAAGCAATCTACCACTCTTTGAAGATTGAATTGTGCTACTGTAATTTCCTGAAGTCTGCCAACAAGAGATTTATTAAAGTCATTTTCAAGCAAGTGAAAGCTATAGGATTAAATATCACTTACATGCAAAGCATTGTGTAACTTGTACCTAAATTCAAATCCCCAGGAACATGTTTTAAGCACTAGTAGCCAAAGAAGTAATTATGAAAGTAAGAAATAATTATGATGAAATATTTGTAACTTTAAGATGAAAAAGATCCACGATCTAAAAAACATTCAGTTTTTTTCTTCATCTTTGCAATTGATTTCAGTTATTGTACTAATTTATTTAAATATAATTGCAAAGGTGAAGCTTATCTTTAGTTTTAGCTGTAGCTTTCATAAGATCAGTTTTCAAAAGGATTATCATGAAGTTTAATTGAAAGCAGACTTTACTTTACATGTCAAAATCCACTATTTGAAACAGTGACCTCACAATCTGAAGTAAATTTAAGTATTTTAAAACTGGGAAGTTAGTGGGAAGAAGGAACCATGGCTAGCTGTGGTTGCTTTTCTTTTACCAGATTTTGTTTGCCTAGAACAAATGCAAAGCAAAAGAAAAGTTGCCTTTAAAAAAAATTCCTTCAGCTGGGGAAATGACAGATCTCATCTTAAAATCACTTCTTACGAAATAAAAACTCATAGTTGGTCTGAAAACTTTGGTGCTAGACCCAGGCAAGCACTGAGCTGGAACAGCATTTTCAAGCTGTCTGAAATGTGAGATCTTTTTGTTTCACATATTTCTGAAGTCCTTTCCATCCTGATGTACTCCTCTTTTAGCCTGGATCAGCTAACCTCCTACATCTTTTGGATTTCAGCCAGTCCTCTCCGAGTACTAGTGTATATCTTCTTAATAGGATCCTTCTTTTCCTTGCCTTTCCAGTTGTATGTGTTGATGTTTGAAGTATCATTTTTCACGTCTGATTGAGTGTTCATTGGAACAAATACAGTGGCTCACAGCCATCAGATCTATTGTTTCGGCATTTCTACACACTTTCCTGTGTTAGATACGCTTGTGTTTGATGATTTTTGCGTGACTGCATGGGGCTTGGCGTTAGGAAGAAAGCAAAAGGACTGTAGGAAATAGCTGTCCTCCCTCTGATTCTGCTCATCTTTCCAATCCTTCCCAATCCTAGTAAATTCTGAGATAAATTTATTTATGTTGTGTTATGGCTGCTTATCAGTCTTAGTTAAGTAAGTTGTTGTTCTTAGTGCTTTTATACTACTGTTGGGGTGGTGGCTGTAATCCTTATTTCTGCATATTGTCTGTTCTGTGAAGAAGCAGATGACCTCGGCTTTTGGGCCTTGTAGTCTGGTATTTTTGAAGAGGAATTGTTCTGTTTGTGTATGTACATGTAATTATGTTCCTCAGGGCAAGTTATTTTGAGGCTAAAACTTTTACAGCAACTTTTGCCACTTAATTCCTTTTTTCCTCCCACTTAAGAGTGCTTGTCTTCTCAAAACCATTAACTGAGTTGACAGATCCGTCTGTATGAGAAGGATTCACCAGTTTTAATGCTGTAATTAAAATTATTGCTGTAATTTAGCACTGCTGTTGTGCTAAATATAAAAGCCTGTTTAAGTGGAAGTTATAATTTCAAACACTTTTAAAGAGTCAAAAACTAAACTTGATACTACTGTACTGGTTTAACGAAGCAGTTCAGATTCACTTCTTTATATTTCCTCTGCTCTAGAGAGACTATGACTAAAAGTTCATCTTATGCTGTAACTTAGATTAATAGACCAGAGCATTTGTTCCTCAGTAATTAAAGTTGTGGTTCACACGCTATTTCTCTGTACTCAGAGTAGCATGCAAGCAAGCGATTAATCCTTTTTTCAGTGAAAATAAAGAAAATTTTGTAGAAAGCAATTGTAGTTGGATGGACCTTATTGGGCCTATTTATGAAGAAATCTAGTGTTGGTTGTCATTCCTTTCTGTAGGACTTAATGATGTAAATACTTTTATAAAACCTCGCTTGAGGTTTTTCCTTCTGCCTAACTGGTTCAGTATTCTGTGTATGAATATCAGGTGTTAGACTGTTGAGTATTCTTTCTTAACTATAATAACCAAAATAAAACAGCCAAGAAATAAAAAAGGGGGGAAAAGAAGAAAAGGTGCCTTGTGAAATGCTGTTAGTAGACCTTATTATTGTTCTGAATACACAAATGGCAAGGAAAATGTATGAGATGGAAGGTTTTACAAATCAGAGACTACAGTGAGTAGTACGTTTAGAGAGCTCTTTATTTCTAACATTAATGAATGTTGGATCTGCACTAGCCAGCTATTGTGTAAGGACTCCTCTGCTGATCATGAGCACTTTGTAAACTTTTGTGGCCTTTTTATTATAGATGCTCAGCAATCAAGAGAAAGTAAACTTGTTCTGGAACTGGATAGTCTTTGGATGCTGCTTAACCAGGTCCCTCTCAGGAGATTCTTATGCTTACTGCTGAAGCATTTCATTCATTTCCAGAACAGCTTCTTCCAGTATGCTTTCTGATAGCCAGTCCTTTGATTTGCCCAAAAATAACTTGGTGAAGGTGTCTGCTTTTCAGTAGCATTTGTAACTGCTTCCATGCCCTTCCAGTTGGAAAATACTTAAATTTTGCTTGTCCTTTCTTCTGCTGGAAAGATAGAATGTTTCTCTCAGGGCATGACTTCAGTATTTCAGCTCTTTGGGGAGTTGAGCTATAGCTCTGGTCTGCACTTGCTGCTGTACTACTGCAGCCACTGAGTTATGTGCGAACGTGTCTCTGCTCTGCACTGTCCTGTCTGGGTGGCGAATGAGTGGGAATCGTAGAATCATAGAATATCCTGTTTTGGAAGGAACCCACAAGGATCATCAAGACCAATGGGAATGGGAGTCTTCCAGGTCCATTTTCGTAGATAGCTCTTTCATGTTACTGTGACCCACTCTCTTGTAGTCTTCTACATGGTTTTGTGTGTTCTTATATATTTGGGAGATATTTTATGAAATATTTATTCAAGTGCTATTCTTCATAGGCTTAGAAAGTGCCTTGCGTCATATCGGCAGGAAGTTTGTACTGGAACCCACAGGGAGCAGAATGTGTTCAATACCTGTCTCTGCTCTTTCACTCCAGGCTACCAAAGAGAGCTACTTTTCCAGAGGGATGATGGCTCTTTTAGTGCCTTTGGAAATGAAGATCGCTCTGGGAGCACATGGTGAGTAGTTCTGCCAGATTCACTTTGGAATTTGACTGTTTTATACACTTCCCCTGAGACTAAAATTTTTTGTGAGGCTGCTGAAATTTTCCAGCTGTATTAGCCTTCTGCCTGGTTTTCATTAGGTGTTGAGGCCAACTCTAAGGTCATTCTGCTGGGTAGCATGCTGTCAAGGCCAATATTAGGGCAAGTCTTTTTAATTTTGCAAAAGATGAACAATGAATTATTTTACCCAGGGGAGTAGCTGAATGAAATGCTTTTAGATGTTCTGTTGGAGAAGACAGTTTACCAGCACGGAGAAAACTTAAGACTCTTGGAAAAAATGTGAATTAAGGCTACTCAGGGTTTAGTTTCTTGCTACAACAAAAAGGGTTAAATATTGCTGATAACTGTATAAAAGGAAAATGGCAATTGGGGGTTTGTTTAAATTGCCATTGCAGTCTCTGTAATCCACAGGTCTTGAGTGACTGAAATGATCCATTTTTTTTTCTCTAGTGCACCATATTTACACATATATTGAGAGCCAGTTGTATTCCTGAGCCCAGGAATGTAAACATCTCTACTGCTTAATTATTAGCATAGTCTCTGGTAGCCTTCCAGACCCTGAAACTCTCTTGCACCTTGTTCAGGAGTGACCTTGGTTTAGAAGGTAGTAGAGTTCACTGATGTAGATACAAGTTGATTGGTGGTAGATGTCTTCAGCAGCCAGAAGCAAATCATGGACGTGTTTGACTTACTGATACAGATGTGCCTAATTTTGCTCTAAGTAAAAGAGCAGCCTGTTTCTGTCCATGTAAAAAGTAGTACTCAGAAGATTCTTCCTCAACAGATAAAAGTGTTGTAGACTCATTTTCAGTTCTCTAGTAATTTGTAAGGATATCAGAAAGTGAGACTACCTGAAGTATTCTGCACTTGAAGGTGACTCCATAGGGAACACAGAACTTGGCCTGAAAGCTTTTCTTTTGCTTTCTTCAAAGGGAGAATCACCGTAATTACATCTTGCACTCGATTTAAACTGTTTAGGGCTCTGTCGTCATCATTGCTTCATGTAGATCTTCAGTTTTCTCCATACTGTAAGCTAATGACTCTCTAAGACATTCTCTGGGGGATGAACAGAGCTGCTGATGGCAAAAAATTTGTCCCACTTGCATCTTCTACACCTTCTTTTTGAGACTGTAAATACAGCTAAAGAAGTATTTCCTGTGTAGAATTTCACCTTAAGAAACATAATAGCATAGTAGTGGAAGCAACATAAACAAATAGAGACAAGTTCTGACACTTTGTGTATCTAATCTACATCTGGTTAGTTTACATGTGTGTATGTGCTTCAGCAAGTTACGGGCTTCAAATAGAACTGTTCCAATTACTCTGTCACTTACTCAGCCTATTCTTCTGGAGTCAGTGAGCATCTTTCACTGACTTCAAAGGGATTTGCCTTAGACTCAATATTGATGGACTGGAAAATGAAGATAATTAGTACTAGCAGCCCCAGTTCTTACATAGCACAGTGACGGGTTACATGAATGCAGATTTAGCAAAGAAAGGAGTCGAAACAGAACTTCAGATTATTAATGAATAAAACAAGAGTTGTTTCGATGATGCTATTACCGGGATAATTGTTTGACAACTACTATCACACTTATAACTGCATTGCTGTAAACTATGATTTTACCTCTTTAGCCTAGCAACAGAAGGCAGGAGAGCAACATTTGAATAAAGTTAAACAAATACTGTCAGAGACTTGGTAAATAAAGATAAACAAAGACTTGGAGCTTATATACTCTTATTTTTGAAACATAACAGCTGCAAAAGGGATCAACTTTAGGAACAAGGAAATAGCTTTTATTTTGTGGATTTTTTTTGTGGATTAAGCTTAGTTTCCTTTCTTGTCCGGGTAAAGCATGTGTTTTCCTCTGTGCCTGGAAGCTGTATGTATGTTGAGTATCTTGTGCATTCTTATTTCATGTTAAACAGAAGCTAATTTTGTCATATTTTTTCCCCCAGGTTATCAGCTTTTGTATTAAAATGTTTCCTTCAAGCTCGTCCATACATAGACATTGACCAGGATGTACTTGTGGATACAGCTAAATGGATTGTCCGGCATCAGAAATTAAATGGAGAATTTCAGGAGCCTGGCAAAGTGTTACACAGTGGCCTTCAAGGAGGCACCAATAATACAATCACTCTCACAGCATATATCACGTCTTCCCTCCTAGGGTTCCAAGATAAACAGGTATTGAAATTCATTAATATAATTTATAGTTACTGGAGTGCTTCATAAATTCTCATACTTCCTGGCAAAAACTTGATAATTTAAAGAAGTAGAGGAACATCTGAATAAAGAAAAATTTAACCTGATTTGGTAAAACTTCCCTGTACTATGGGTTACTACTTAAGACAATACAAGATGTGTTATGAGGCCCTTTAATTTTTTGTACCTGTGCAAAATCAAGGCAATTGCTTTTTGCAAGAATATTGCCATGTCTTCAGTCCCAGAACTTAAAAAGGAATTGTGGAAGGGGAAGAACTATCCTTAGAGATGTTGTCATTCAATTGATTTCTTTGAGATTACTCATATTCAAAGAATACAGTGCCTGATCAAAATCTCTTGCTTCTGAGGTTTGTGTCTGCGACTCTGAAAGGAATTTTCAGTACTTGATTATTATTTCAAGATAGTAATGTTTCTATTCCTTCACAAGCTTTTCTTCTACGTTATAATAATGTATATTTTATTCACTGTACAGTATTCAATATGATTTTCATTTTCAGCTTGCTTATACTATCAAGAGTGCAACAAACTTTCTAGAAGATAAATTGGAAGAAGGCATTTCGGATAATTATACTTTGGCACTTGTGACGTATGCGTTGTCATGGGCAAAAAGTACAACAGCAAAGAAAGCCCTGAGTTTGCTGAATGAGAGAGCCGAACACCAAGGTATTGCACAACAGTCTTCTATGGTTGTATAGATGAATTTTTTTCAAATGTACAGATATGTATAGCATTATATATACATTCAAATATGTTTTGAGCTTGGTATACATAATAGACTAAGAACTTCAAAGAAAGCTTTAATGAAAAGTGTCCATAAATGAATGACAATTCATAGCAAAGGTAAGCCTTTGTCTACATTACAGCATTCTTGATGGGAGTACCATGATGCTGTCAAAGAACATTACTTGTCAGTTCTCCCATGTTATGTGCACTTTATAAGGTCAATCTAGTTAAAGGGACAGATGAGGTTAGCTATTCCAAAGTGGTTGTGGTTGATCAGGGGGCTGCTGGGAGCAGGAGTGGGATATGGTTAGTTGAAGTCAGTATTGGAACGAAGAGGTGAATGATAGGAAATCTTGCGAGCTGATATAGAGGTGTATTGCATTTTCTGTGCTGGCAAATCATCTCATCATGTTTATCCTCTTCTGAGTTCAGTATGACTGAATTTTGTTTTGTGTTTTGGAGGAGGAACAACCATATCATAGTTATCAAAGATAATAATTTTTTTTGTTAAAAATAATAACTATTCTTGAAAAAATGGAATGATTTCATGTTTTAGACAAGAAACAGAGCCTCTTGAGTGTCCTTCTTTCATATTTACTGTGTCAGGCTTTTCAGACTGTCTCTTGGGAAGGAGGGTTTGTACTTCACCCAAGAACAGACCCGGTGGACAGCTATAATGCCTGAGGTTCCTTCTCTAGTGAGCACTGTAGCAATGGGGTGGCTTTTCCACAAGGGTTTATTTACATGAGGACTTGAGGTTGACAACAGAAGGATCGATGTAAAGTCCATTGAAATGAATGGGAGTTACTATCTGGACTCCAGCTTTCTTTGTAACTATATTCAGCAACTGCTGAGGAAGTATCCCAGTCACTTACTGGACGTGCACCTAAACATTCACTTAATTTTGAAGAACGTTGCTAGATCTCATACATAAGCATAAATTAAGTCTTAAATAAGTCTTTCCAGGAAGTCCAATGGCTTCAGTCTGTGGATCTGAGATTATTTTTGTTTATTTTTCAGGAGAATTTCGTTTCTGGATAACACCTGCTTCCGAAATTTCTGATTCATGGCAGCCACAATCCATTGACATTGAACTTGCAGCATATGCTCTGCTCTCACACTTTCATCAGGACAGGTTAGAAGAGGGGATACCTATTATGAAATGGTTAAGTCAGCAAAGAAATCACCTTGGAGGATTTTCATCTACTCAGGTAATATCTCCAAAGGCTTTGTTGCACTTTCTGAATGAGCACTGTATCTTCCAAAAAAACCCCAAACATCTACAGAGTTTTATTTTGCACTATCAGCCTTGGTTACATATATGCTTGTGTTCTTTGCAGGACTGGCATCTTAAACATAGACTACCAATTTTATTAATTTGACAAGTATTATAAAAACTAGAACTAGAGTGTCACTTCGATTATTTAAAATGCAAAAAACAAAAGATGTTAAGAAGATTCCTGTGGAAAAACAGTTAATCAGATTTTCCAAGCAAGCGTGATAAATATCTGTGCGTATATGTCTTCCAAGGAGAGAAGCATCTTTCTATTCTTTCCATATGTGTGTCCTCAAGCTCCTGACAGACTATTAACTCAGATAAGGATGGATTTTAGAGGAACAGCCTAACCTAGTGCCTTTGTTGGCAGTTAGTCTTAACATCATATTATACTATGTCCTCATCGTTGCACAGAATTTTGATGGGCCATGAAATTTGGAAGATCTCATTATCTCCAGGAGGTTTCCATGTTATTGAAACCACATCTTGTAATCTGCACTAGCATCCAGAAAATTTATATATTACTTTGGATTGCATTACTTTAAACTTGCTTTTAAATTAAGTACAAATGCTGGTCACAATAAAATGGCGCACATCATTGTACTGCTTGATATCATTCTGCACAGAATATTCTTCCTTATTTTCATATGTAGATATTAATCTGAGAAAACAGTACTATTAAATAAAATGTAATTCTTAGGAACCAGCCTGATACCCTTGAGGTTCTAGTACTTTTCTAACATGCTAAGTGATGCTTATTATTTGAAGAGACTCATTGCAATACTAAATTGTTGAAAAAGCTTTTCTCCTCATTCTCCAGACACTATATTTACCTGAAAGTTTGAAACTCTAGCAGTGTATAATTTACCCCCGAGGGTGAAATTAAAAAAAAAAATAAATCCTTTTGTTTTTCTATAATTTTAATTATTTTGATTTCAAAATTACTCCAAATATCTTTGGATGCCTTTTTTAATTTGTGGAAATGACTCCATTGTTTTTTTAATGTCCTAGATTGCTCTACAAAAATGCTTGGAGTGTTTTCTTGCATGAGTTTATTATATTAGAAACTTAATATGATGGCAGCTCTGAAAGGAATGCCTCCTATTTTATTATGTTGGCTGACAATGACAGAAGCAGATGGTGGTGGTATGACAGTAGAGGTTGTATTTTCTTACCAATACTCCGTTACATTTGTTTCTGTGCAACAGATGGCAGCAGATGTCATTAAATTCCTCTGTGTTGCCACTACTGAAATGCACCACCCACTGCTTCACTGTGCTTGCATCCACTTTTTGGTTGGATGCGTTCATCAAGAGTTGATGAATGTCAATGGGTGCTGTTTTTTCCTCATGGAAGAATTTAATTTCACACCTTTCTTCATATGCACTTCCATGTAGGATGCCATTGTGTCAGAGTGCCCCTCTACTACCATCTCTCTCATGGCAACAAAATGTAACGGAATTAGGGCAAGAAATGTAAATGTGACAAATGTAACTGTAAAGACTTGGAAAAGACATTCCTTGGTCTCTGCTTAGGTAAGGACAAGTACATTTCTGCTTTCAGATGTTTGATTGGATTCTCCAAGAAGATCTCCTAGCTCCTTAGGTCTATAAGATAGATTAGGTATGTTTTGTAAGTTTGGGCTTGTAAGCCATGTATCTTCAGCAGGAATTAACATATGAGTAGTCTGAGTAAGGACAGAGTCGTTCAGATGTTCTGTCATTGTCTTCTGCAAAGGAGTAATCATTTGAAAGTATAAGACGTTCTTTTAAGGTAAATGCCGGCCTCCTACTGCAAAAGTCTTCCACTTACTGCCCATTAGTTGCATCTCTTCTGTCATACCATGCAAAACACTGGAGTTAGGATCATAGCCCTATTGGTTCAATGTACAAGCAACTTTGACACTGTTGATAATCATCTGATTCTTCTGGATTTTAAGAAATGTGTGAGGTAGGTCATCTCAGACAAGGACATAGTATGGGAAGGAGAGTGGTTTCTAATCATTAAGGAGTAGTTTCTACTGATTTAGTGAATAGGCAGCATGTGCTGATACCTCAAATATATGTCACAGTTACCATGTTGTCATTAAAGAATATCTACTGTTACATTCGAATTTTGTTACTAGAAATGACGTAAGAAAGCATAAAACACCTCTATATGCCAAGCCTGCAAGGCCAATTCCTTCACTGTCACCGGTTAAAATTGATGTGAAATGAATTACACAAACAGCAAAAATCCTTGAGAAACATTCCTTGAGAATGCTTCTCAAGGAGCATTCCTTGAAAAATCCTTGAGAAATGTATAATTGATAATTATGTTTTCTTTTTTTTTTCCAGAAAATATGTAAAGTATCATAACGTAAAAATTCTCATCCACAAAACCAGACTGAACAAAGTGTTCAAAAACTGACTCTTCTGTTCAAAACCTGTGCAGTTAAGTCTGCAGTCTTACATAGAGATAAAAAAAAAAAAAAGAGAATTATAAGTACATATGATAATGTGTTTATAAACATATTTTGCAGGGATTAAATGACTGTAAAAAATCTTTTAGACAAATGTAGAGTGTAAAAATTGGGTTGGGTTACCTTTGAAATTATTGTAGTGGATCTGAAAAAAAAATTTCAGGCTTTTGGAAATAAATACTGTTGTGGTTTGACCCAGCAGATAGCTAAATCCCACACAGTTGTTCGCTCACCTCTTCCTTCCCCAGTTGGGATGGGGGAGAGAATTAGGAGAAAATGCAGTAGAACTCATGAGTTGGGATAAAAGCTATTTACTAAGACAATAGAGAAATAAAAGAGATAACAGTAACCGTATATATACATATATAGATAAATGGATGATACACAAAGCAAGGGCTCACCACCCACCGACCAATGCCCAGCCAGTCCCCAAGCAGTGGCCCCTCCCCAGCTAACTTCCCTTCCTTATATTACATGCTGTCATATGATATGGAATATCCCTTTGGTCAGTTTGGGTCAGCTGCCCTGTTCCCGTCCCTTCCCAGCTCCCTGTGCTCCCCCACCCTCCCCCAACCCTTTCACTGGCAGAGCAATAGAAGAAGCTGAGAAACTGAAATGTTCTTGGCTCTGTTCAACACTGCCAGGCAACAAGTATAAGCGATCGGTATGTTATCAGCTTTTTTTCATCTAGAACCAAAACATAGCTTCATACTAGACACTATGAGAAAAAGTAACTTCTGTTTCAGCTAGAAACTAAGACAAATATTTATAGTTTTTCAGACCTACAACTTCTGCTTCTGTCATCAAGGTACTTTGAAAAATTACTGTGAGGAGCTAGATATTTAATGCTTAGTCACTATAAAAATCTACAAAGTAGCAGAATCATTATTTTCTTCTCGTCACTGTCTACATAGTGTGTTGTTCTGACTGTTTTGAATACTAGTGTATCAAGTCCTCCATGTAGCTTGCACAAAACTTCCTTCACCTCATTCTCCATCCTCAGTCACATGTCACAGTATCTAAATGTTTTCCCTGTGCTCTTGTCTCTCTACGGCACTGGGATCCTTCACACCTGTGGAATCCCAATGGAGATGTGGATGCAGGTGTATGAAGACCCCAGTATAGTCAACAAAAGGGGCAATACAGGGACTGTAAGCTCTCACAGGCATGACCTATACACAAGTAGTTCGTTATGCAAAGTTCTTGTGTTTAACAGAAAAATATTTATTTCTCTCGACAGGACACTGTAGTGGCTCTGCAAGCCTTGAGTCTGTTTGCAGCTCTCACCACTGCACACAAAACAGAAATGGAAGTAACAGTGACAGCACCTTCTTTGGAAACTCCAGAAACATTTTTGATTGGTACTCAAAACCGTTTCCTGCTTCAGACCAAGGAGGTACTGTAGAAAGTGGGGAATGTTTTTGTAAAGCCTGCTGCCTGATAATGTTTTGAAAATACTGTCTTGCTTATCTGTCTTTCTTTCAGATTGCCCCTGTACAACCAGTGTCAGTTACAGTTTCGGCAGAGGGAAGAGGGTTTGCTGTCTTTCAGGTATGCAATATGGTTGTTTTTTCTAAAGATAAACTCTCTAAAAGGACTGATATCTTGGAAGCTTTATAAAACATGTCAATAAGAACAATCTTCTGAGATGTCTTAAATCAATGCCAAGGCACTTTACTACTTGGAAAATGCTGTAAAGCTGATGTTGTATGAACATGCATATTCATGTGCATGTTGGATGACCAGTCCCTTCAAATATTGTTGGAGGATTGACAATTTTGAGGCACCTCATGGATCAGAGTCATTTTGTTCTTTTGCATAAAGTACCTTCATAAAGAAACCTTTGTGACTGCCTATCAGCAATGAATGGCAGTTAGATCTGCTAATGCACCTTATTCATCTAGTACCATTCTGCAAAACCCACAGTGCCAGAAATTAATATTCATGTTTATTTCATTCCCAGAAGTGCAAATGATGTTTACAGTGGAGTTCAAAAGTTAGAGAGGGTAATTTAGATTCAGGCCTGCAGGCCAAGACAGGAATGAATATCTCAGCAGGACTGAATTTACATATCTGCCATTTCAAAGTGTGTGTGTGTGTAATTTTAGAGTGGGGATCCAGAGCAGTTAAGATTAGTTAACCTTAATGACCATTGAGAAATGCTACCTGATATTAAATTTGTCAGAAGAGCTGATCGGGAACTTTTCAGTGAATTGTTTCTTGCTGGAAAATTCTGATTTGCTGAAATGAAGGCCTTTGGTGGAAGCATTGGTTCCAGTTAAGTTTTTGCCAGGAAGTGAATTACACATCCAAACCATCACATCCAGTAAAACCAAGCAGAACTCTTTTACCCAGGATACCTGGTAGTTAACCCAGTGGTTAGAGGGCTCCTTAGGGACATATAGCAGCATGGTTTAAGCTCCTGATTTGTTGTACAAACATCCAAACATGCTCCCAAATGCCTGGTGTTCAGGAACCAGCACCAGGTTGTCTACTTCATTGAGGCCACTGTGCTGTTGCCTTTTTCCCATGCAATTTTGGGTTTGAAATGCTATGACTTGATTAAAAATTTTGTACTTAACGTGCTGGAGTTGTTTCTCCAAAAACTTTTCTTAGCTGGGACCAATTCTTTCCTTCTGCTTCCTCTGGCAGGTCTGCTATTCTAAAACACAGTGCATTGATGCCATTTGAATGAGATTTCTCTTTTTCCCAGACACAAGCTAGATCTGAATCCGATTTAATAAAGATAGCATATGACATTGTGATCCCATTTCTTCAGCTGGGTTTCATTGTCTCAGGCCTGCCAAAGGACAGTGGTGAGATTCACTGTTCTGGGATTTGACTTTCTGGCCAAATGTGTTTTGTGATGTTTAAATGAATTACTGTTTTGACATGCTACAAGATTCAGTCCATTAATGGAAAAGGCTACTTTTCCAACAGAATGGATTCTTAGAAAAAAAAATTGCTTTTTTTTTTGGTGAAACCTCTCTCTCTGTGTGTATGGGTTAGCAGTGCCTTCACTCTTGACCCTGCAGGATCTCATAAAAATGTATTTCTTTTGTAACTGCAAAAGCAGACAGTTGTAGTTTTGTGATTCTCTTAGCTCATCCCTTCATTATGTGGAAATATGCTATAGATGTCCTAAGACACTCTGCAAGGGAAAGGTGAGGATGATTGTAGGGTTATGGTACATGCAGGCTTCTATAGAGAAAGGAGTCAAAGAAGTGATCTTTCCTAAGAGGCCTGCTGAAAGTCCTGAAATAAACATCTCTTCACTATCTGGAACCACTGCGAACCATGCCTGACAAATGCCTCAAAAACATGGCATGGCCTCTGTCTTATGGCATGCCACTGAAATCCAGGACTAGCAACAAGGGCAGGGCTGGCAGGATCAGGGAAGATGGATATGGGCAAAGTGAGCAGGGTCTCCTTGACCTTCTGGTCATATATAAAGCACTCTGGAGAGGGCATTACCTCTCACTCGTTACTCCACAGCAGGAACTATTAGCAGGCATCACTCTCCTTTCTTCTATCCTCTTTCAGAATAGAACTATAGAATCCTTAGAGTTGGAACGGACCTTTAAAGGTCATCTAGTCCAACTTCTCTGCAATGTACAGGGACGTCTACAGCTAGATCAAGTTGCTCAGAGCCCTGTCCAGCCTGACCTTGAATGTCTCCAGGGACATATAAATCTGGACTTACACGTATGATGGCTGAACCAACAGTTCTCAAATGGCAAGTGGGGACATAGGTTATATCTTCAGTAGAGAAAGGGAGTAAGAAGGAAACTGAGAATCACCTGTTAGTCATTACTGAAAAGCACTAACTGCTTTTTCCACTCACCTTATTTTTACTAGTGTTAGGCAAAGGATTAAGTGTTATTCAACGTGAGAGTACCAAAAAAGATAGACAATGAACTAACCAGTCAAAAAAGCATACAAAAATAATTGGAGACAATTTCATTCAATTCATGCCCTCTGTCAAGCACATTGATGCAGCTCATTAAAGAATAAAAAGGAGAGGCAAAGAGACATTCATTACGGTAATATAAATCATTAATGTTTTTTGAAATCTAATACTTTTGGTTGGATTACATACTGTTACAAGCACCTCTTTCAAAAGGATTAGCTTTTAAAATTCATTTTTTGGGCCTCTCACCAGAACGGATTGCAGTATGAGTGGATCAGTTCTGCCTTTAGCTTAGCCAGCCCTTTTTAAAAAGGGTTAAGATGAAATGCAGTTGTTTTGTTGATTTAATGCTGGCTTCTGTATAAAGGCTTTCTACTCCCAAAACAAGGGCATATAATTTAATTAAACTCTGTTGTGAAAAACATTTTCCCTTCATTGTCATGAGAAGTCAGGAAAAGGAAGTCAAAAGGTAGCAGCAATGACTTACTCCATGAAAATGCTAGCTGACTGACCTGTTCAGTATGTAGTTTCAGACATCCTGCTTTGGCAGTAAATTTCCATTCATTAGCTTTTCCTGGCAAAAGTTGAAACAGCTTTGTTTCTGTGATGACAGATCACTGAGATGTTGCCAGCTCATCTTTACCAAATTTCTACATGCCTTTAGCTGGCAGACTTCTAGGCTGGCTTTATCCTTGGTACTGCCTCCTTTTGCAGAACCGTTGTGTAGTTAAATCTTCACTGTTGCGCCACTATTCTGAGTGCTTGTGCAGAGTTGTCGCTACGCTTGTACTGCATGATACATTGAGGAATGCTGGGCAGGGTGACAGGAATTGTATATGTGCAGATTGAAAGAAAGAGCATAACTTTCATATTAAGGAGTGAGAGACGTAGCAACAAGAGCAAAGATGAGAAATTAAAAACTCATCAATTTGCACTGACTTTTGGTCCTATAACTTGGACAACCTTTGTCATGCCTTTAAATTTGGAATGACAATTTTCTTTTTGCTGCCAGAAGCTATTCTAAAGGGACTATAGTTTTCCAGAAGCCCTCTTGATTCCCTTTTCTTTAGCTAAGCAAAGTGCATAATGGGGTCTTGTAAGTGGAGTTATATGAACCACTATCTGATTGTTTTTGTACAAAAAAGCAAAGAAGAAGGTTCCTCCATGCCCTGCCATCTGTTTTATCTTGATGACTGAGGAAATAGATAGTGATTATTGGTTTGTATGTGAAAGCTGTGTGAAAACTTCTATTGTTGAAAATCACGCTTCTGTTAAATAAATGTTAACTATTGTTTGATAGTACATATTTTCTTAGTTTTTGTATTTGATTTTGTGATTGTAGTGTTTTGAAAGTTGAGCTTTCTAATTCATCTCACTGAAGTTCTGAATCAGCAGCCCATTCTCTTGTCCTCTATCAGAGGTGGTGTCCTGTGTGTACTGCAGCAAAGTGATGCTCGGGATACTATCAGTATCACATTAGGTGTTAATCAGACTAAAGCAGCTTAGACTTTTCTTAAAATTAAATTTCATTTTGGTGTTTTTATTGGCTATAAATACATAAGTATGTTAGAACAGATGTGCTGGGACAGCTAATATTTATTATTGTTATTATTTATTATCTACAGTGACCAATAGAGAGAGGATGACCAATGAAGGCTACTAGAACAGGGCAAGTGTGAAGTGATATCTCACTGGTATGCCCTTCTGTCCTCCACCAATCTGTGACACCTTCCAAGTCCACAGGTCATCTCTTTATGCCATCTCCAGCTTGGTAGATTTTTCCTTGATAGGATTTTCTTCCTTGTATACATTACTTTCTGAATCTTTTCAATTATTTTATTATTATTATTATTATTTTAACAACCACAGCTTCTTGTGGCATGCAGTTGTATAGCTAATGGTGTATTGCATTGAGAAGCACTACCTTTTGCTTCTCTTGAATCTAATCCCTGTAGTTAATTCATTTGGAGAGAAGGCATAAGAGAAACTGTATTGGGTCGGAGCAAAGCTCCGTCCTACCCAGTGTTCTGTCTTCCACAATGACTAGAGATGGATGATCAGGAGGGAGTCAAAGAACAAAATAAATACATATATTAACTGACTGTCCTTTTCACTTCTTACTATGTATTATTTAAGATATGCATCTGGAGCTAGTTTCTTTAGGCTTAGAAAATCTCAGTGGACATCCATGGACTTATATATTTTGCTCTTGAACTCTTGTACAGTTCAGCATCTGCTGCATCGCACAGGAAGGAGTTCCACATTTTAATCGTGTTGCATAAAAAAAGTGTTTCTACTCATTTTCCCCTTGATAGTCATTATTCTTTAGATCCTTAAGTGTATCCTTCCAACCTGGCTGAAGAATTGTCATCTATTTTACCATCTCTTAAATGGAAGTTATTCTCTGCCTTTTAACAGCTCAGTCAAATTTCTCTCTGCTTGTTGAAATTATGCCATATCTTTCTTGGAGTACAGAAACTTCACCTTGGCTTTATATGTTTCGTGTTGATTTTCCTAGCTTTTTTGTCTATTTCTTTCTTAATGTGTAATTTGATTTTTATGATCACTGCTGAACACTGAGATGATGTTTTCACACATCAGCAGGTCTGGTTCAAAATCGGTTCAAAACCCATTATTATGTCTGCAAAAATTGTTTCTTGTTCTGCAGCTTGCTGCAGTATTCTTTATCTTGGCAGCCTCAAATGAATTATCTTGGTCAGCAAACTTTACTACATCATGCCTTTCTGAGAGCACAAGGGCTCTCAATCCCTTGGAATAAGAAAGCAGGCAGAGGAGGCAGAAAACCAGCTTGGCTTGGCAAGGACCTGCTGGTCAAACTGAGGGAAAAGAAGGGCAGGTGCAGGCTGTGGAAATAAGAGCATGTCACCTGGGAAGTATACAGGAATGCTGTCTGGACTTGCAGAGATGGGATTAGGAAAGCCAAGGCACAGATGGAACTTGACTTGGCGAGGGATGTTAAAAACAACAAGAAGGGATTCTATAGGTACATTGATCAGAAGGGACAGGCCAAAGAGAGCGTACCTCCTTTGGTAAGTGAGAAAGGAGAACTGGCTACAACAGATATGGAGAAGGCTGAGGTACTTCACAACTTCTTTGCCTCAGTCTTCACTGGCAGCCAGAATTTTCATATTTCTCGCATCCCTGAACCTCTAGGTGGGAACTGGGGGAGTAAACCTCCGCTCTGTAAGGGCAGAGCAACTCTGAGACTGCTTCATGAGACTGAGCGTGCACAAGTCTATGGGCTGGATGACATGCATCCCAGGATCTTGAAGGAACTGGCTGATGTGGTTGCCGAGCTGCTCTCCATCATATTTGAAAAGTTGTGGCTGTCAGGCAATGTCCCCGGGGACGGGAGAAGGGGAAATGTCACTCCCATTTATAAGGAAGGGAGGACCCAGGGAACTACAGGCTCGTGAGCCTCACCCCTGTGCCTGGGAAGATCATGGAACAGATCCTCCTGGATGACATGCTAAGGCACATGAGGCACGAGCAGGTGATCTGAGACAGCCAGCACGGCTTCACCAAGGGGAGGTCATCCCTGACGAATCTGGTGGCCTTCTATGGTGAAGTGATGGCATCGGTGGACAAAGGGAAGGCAATTGATGTCGCCCTGGAACAGGCAGCCCAGGGAAATCGTGGCATCTCCTTCTCTGGAGATATTCAAGACCTGCCTGGACACTTTACTGAGCTACCTACTGTAGGGAACCCGCTTTAGCAAGAGGGTTGGACTCAGTTATATCCAGAGTTCCCTTCCAACCTCCGTGATTTTGTGTTTCTGTGATACTCGTATCTACACTGAAAGAAGTGGAAACTCTTCAAATTGTTCTTAGTAGATAAGCCTGTTTTTTATTAATGTTACTGTCCTCTGTTGGGCACCCTGTCATTCTTACTTGACTCACTTAACATAGCTTGGCAGTTGCTGAGCAGAAAGGGTGAGAGCTCTGTCCTCAAGGCAGATTGAGTACTGTAGCTTTGTGTTTGCACAGATGAACGGAGTGATGAAACTACTTAGTGCATAAAAACTATTATTTTGAGGGTGGAGTAACATGGTGTTCCTTGTGTGGTTTGAGTGTATGAATGCTGTGACATGAAGACTGAAGATGAATTCTGTACATATGCTATGTATTTGCTCTTGCTTTTTCATTTCCAGCCTTTTTTAACCCAGTGGGTGTCAGACTCTGAAGCTTGCCTTCATTTATCGTATTTCACACTGTCAGGGAGTAGCTGCACACATTATAAACCAGTGGAAAGCAACTAGGAAGAAAATGGCTCGTTTTCCCAGAGCTGCCTTGTGTTTGCCTTATAATTTAACTGGCTGGGCTGCATCAAAAAAAGTTCAGAAAATATCTTTCAGAAACTTCCTAGGAATCTTGTGTGTACAAATGGAGATACAAGGTCATGTATCCTGTCCCACATGATCATGCCTCTGGAGTTCTACTATTAGTGTTTTAACCACACAGATTTGCTTTACGCATGCCCTCTAATGGCTCTATTTGCAATCTACAGCTCAATGTTATTTACAACAAAAAACATGCTGATCAGAGGCTCAAATCTGTCCGAAAACAAGAAGCTTTTGACTTGAATGTTGGTGTAAAGGATGACAAAGATGATATGAATCATTTGACCTTGAATGTGTGCACAAGGTAGGTAATTCTGGCAGAGTACATCATGCATGTCATATTACTTAAAATTAGGTAAATTTTCCATTTGTTTGTAGTGCAAGGGATATAAGCATACACTTAAAGAGAGTAAAAGAATTTATCAGAATGGTAGAGTTAAACTAAGATACAATTCGTAAGTCAATAAATACAGTGAGAATATCTGAATTGATCTCTTGTGCAAAATGGTTGCTGGTCAGATTATACATGATTTTTTACTGGCACACATAAACACAATGCTTCCCTAAATGCTAGAGTTATGTGGAAGAGTTTGTGTAAAATACAAGTAAAAGCTCAAAAGCTTCTTTGGTGCAAGTACTGCTTAGCTATATGGAGAACTATGGATAGACTTGAAAATTGAATCTATGTCTTCCACATACCAGACTGTGAGAACTGTCCCTTAACTTTCACCTTTCATGAACAGAATGGTTTGTTTTTGATCTAGAAGTAGATACTTCCTTCCTGTAAAAAGAGAAGCAAGTTTCTGAAGTGCTGAAAACGTCATGAAATAGCAGTAATCATTCTTTGTTCATCTCTGTTAACAAACTTTGGTTATGTAATGATAACTTCAGCAGCATTTTTGTCTTTACAGGTATTTTTGTGGTCTTTCACTTACCTATATATAGTATATTTGTGATTATAGTGATATAGTATGATGTAGGCATCATTCTAGAGTTGAAAGAGGTGATGAGTTTTGTGTCCAATCTAATTTTATTCTTTCTGCTAAATAAGGGATGGGGTGTTGGTAAGGTGGGGGCAGGGGTTAGGATGATGTTTCTTGTTCAGTAAAAATCTAGTAAGAACTGAGATGAGATTGCTGAATTATCATCTCAGACACCACGGAACACCCACTAGATGTTATGTTGGTAGCAATTGATACAGTTGACAACAGGTGACATTGAATAGTCACATTGCATATTCTTAGGTCAGTCAGTCATTAAAACAGGTTGTTTCTTTAACTGCTTTCCTGCTTCCTTTTTATTTGCTGTGAAATTGTCTATACATGAATTTAAAACAAACATACAAAAATCTTCTCATGCAATTTCCTCAGTAGTCCTGTTTCATTGTGGTTAAAGAGCACTGAGCATTTCACAAAAAACCCTCAGTGTCTCTCTTTATATAGGTACTTACATTTCTTTGTATTCTATCTCCTATTATCTAGAACGATGTTGAGATAACTACACTGTATTTAAGAATCTCATTCCATCTGTTTTTTGTCAGTACTTCTTGAAACACTGTTTACTTCTTGGGATGTTGCAATTGATTCCTTATAGATGCAGGATTTGCAAAGTCCTACCTGATCTACAGTGTTCAGTCTTGCATTCCTTCCCTCTATATCCTCCTTCTGTTATTTACTTAAGTTTCAACTCTTTATGTCTAGAACTATGTTTGTACTCTGCTCAGGGTAGCTGTGACTGAAGATGAGGCCTCTAGGTGACACCATCATACAAACTATCAGCTATTGTGAATGTGATGTCAGTGTGGAGAGGACTGATTTAATTTGGGAGATATCCAGCAGGCACAAAGCCAGATCCTTGTTTTCATGTTTCTGGTAACCAGTTCAGTGATACAGATGGTGGGCAGGGACACTAGAATACATGAGAGGTCTTGAAATAGAATGGGCTCTTTCTCTTTTAAAGTTTTCTGTGAAGTGTCAACAGCTTTTTAAAGTCTAGCACCAACTCCTGATCTGTAGACGGCTTACATAATGGGTCTGGGATAAACCTTGGCTGAGCGTCCTGATTTTCTAGCTCAGCACTTGGACTCAGGAATATAGACAGGAAGAGACCCATCTCTATGGGAAGGCTCTAGGCTGATGTTTTAATTGCAAAGTGTTCAAAGGATTTGAGAATATCTAATTACAGAAAACTACTTGAAGAGAAGTCATACGTTATTTGTAATCCATCAGCTCTGTCTGGAGAAGTGGAACAGTATAAGATCTAGTAATTCTGTGTTTCTGTTCTTTAAGCTGAGGCTTTGTCTCTGGTTGCTTGTCTTAATGCATTAGTCACCTTCTTCCCTCTCAGCCCCCTGTATTGTATATAGTCTACACATTTCTCATATTACATTCCTGAATTAATTTACAGCTGGTCCACTTACAGTCTTTACAATGGGACATGGCTTTTTGGCAGAAAACCAAAGCAGGTAAATACAAAGACTGCTGAAATTTCAACAGTTTTACCTAGCTGTGGGCATGCATAGTCAGGTGATGGAGGCTGCAGCTTTGTTGTGTTTTTCTCTCTGTAATCTGCAGACTATTCCACTGGCTTCAAAGTGATTGGCCATGGTCATCTCAACTGAGTGTCACTTCTGACACTGGATCAGATGCCTTTTCATTCATGGTTAGAGGAGCTTGCTCCCTGTTTGGGAGGCACATACATAGGGCTGCTGTTTTCTTCTCTGGTTGGTCATGTCATCTGCATACTATTTCCAGACATACGAAACTTATCACTGATGGTTCTACTCACTCTCTTCTTTATGCTTTCTACCTACACTAACTGGTGTTCTTTTCTCCTCTTTGCACCATTCAGCTCAAAATAATCTCTTTTGAAGTACAAATTTCAAGTCATTTTTTATTTCTCTCACTGGTCATTCTTCTCTTTCCACAGCATTTTTTTTTCTTTTTTTTTCTTTTTAAAGAAAAATGTGGAGTTGAAGAAGTAACACTGGGAGCCACCCTCAAAGCTGTCTCTTTTGTATTTTTTAGAGAACTAAAGCTTCAAAAGTTCTAGGGATGCATCTTACTTCTTGGCAATAACATGTTGATTGAGTTACTTGTTGGTGTTTTGGTGGCACCCCAGGATACCTTAACAGATTGAGTATTTTTGTCTCCTCTCATTGGTAATTACGCAGAAATAATTACATGCAGTTCCAATTTAGTTATTTGTTTTCAATAGCAGCTACTTCGGTGCAGCCCATCATCCAACAGATGGTTTCATTTGTTTCTAATCTCATGAGCCAAGTGAAGTCAGCAGTTGTGCTTTATTTCTTTCACAGTCATATCTGTGTTCAATCAGCCATGCTGCCAGGCTTAACAGCACTGCTTTGAAAGCAGGTCTTCCCTTTTTTAAACCATCCAACTCTGCAAAGAAATAGTTTTCTTCAATTACTTTCAACTACTGTCAAGCCTTCAAAATGAGGGTTGGAGACACTTCTATTCTAGTATAACAATAGTCATTTACACTACTTGCCAAGTAAGGAGGGGGAATTCTTCTACAACCTACTTTATTTAAAGCAATACAATCTTTTGCAGGTCACAGAATCACAGAAATGTCACTTAAATGTCACTTGTTGCACAGAACACTGTAAATGTGTTTTGATATTTCTGTTGTGCACCACAGTATATAAGGCTTGCTCATTAGAGCAAAGCTTTTAAGTTCAGCATCTGATTCTCAAATTGGGAGAAAATAAGAAGCATTATTTAGGAAAAAAGAAGGAACTCAACTTGTAAAATTTTCTTTTTTCCAAAACTAAATGAATAACATGGATATGCATTTTAAATCTGTGTCTTTGAGAAACAATCTGATGATGATTTTGCTAATGAAACCATCAATCTATATCAAGGACTTATGAAAAGTCTTTTATCTCACCCTGCAAAAATGAATAAAAGCAAGGCAATGTATCCATAAGTGGAAATACAAATATTTCAGTTCAAGAGTTCCTACAGTGGTTTCTTATTTAACTCCTTTGATACATGTGTTTAATTGCAATATTTTCTGCATATTTGTAATAAACCTGCACTTGTGATAAACCTGTACTAAAGCTGCCAATGGAAAGCTCATACTGGTGTCAGTGTAGTCTTTAATATGGTTTATATACTGTAGTTTTGTCAATGCTAAACTTAAATTTTCATGTGTGGTTGAAACTAGGTGGAAAAATAGAGAAACCCATTATTATCTCTTTATTGTTAAGAATTTTTCTTTTTGGCATTTTGTTTCATTTGTGTCTTAAATATTCTTGAATGTTATTTCTTCTATATTTGAGATATAATGATTGAACAGTTTATTTGGAGAGTTTACTATTGTGTTTCTGTTAAAAGTTTCTTTGTCTGTATTTTTAAAGGTACTTGGGTTCTGGTGCATCTCCCAGTAGTGGAATGGTCCTCATGGAGGTTGGCTTACTCAGTGGTTTCTCTGTGTCACCAGATTTCTTTCCATTAGACAACACAGTTAAGAAGATGGAAGAGGAAAATGGAAAAGTCAACCTATACTTAGACACTGTAAGTTGTAAATAACAGAGAATTGTGTTTGGAATGATCCTGATCTTGACTCTGCCTTTGTTCGATTTAAATTCAGAAAGACCATGTGATGGTATTCTTTGGGGAAATCAGCAACAGCTGTTCATGTTGAATGAATAGTTCCACTTTTTAAAAAAATAGATCGATGGGATAGATAGAATTCCATTATATTTCTAAGGGTTTCTAGACTGCACCTTTTGTAAAATCATATATAAGTAAGCAGAGTTTTTAACAACCCTGTGTTTTGGCCAAAATGACAAGTGAAATAAGCATTTTTATATGCATCTTGACTCTAAGTCTTTATAAATGAAGTGGACTGCCAAAGAGCTAGATGTCCTTACCTCTTCCATGAATCACCATCACCTGGGTTCTCAGGATGTTTCTCTTCTGTTTTTCTAGCTAAATGAAACACAGTTTTGTGTGGATATTCCAGCCGTGAGAGACTTCAAAGTGGCAAATATCCAAGATGCTTCAGTGACTATAGTGGATTACTATGAACCTAGTAAGTGTCAGTCATTCCAAATGAATTTTGGTTGTTCAAAACCTAAGAAGAAAGTTTCTTTTCATGGAAATAGGACAAATTGCAGTGAAGAGGAAGTCACATTTACTGAAACTTATGTTTTTTTCATCAAACTGCAACTTTTTTGACAGACTAAATTTCCTAACAAATAGTTGTGATATCTTGTATACGTTTTTGCTGTCCTAATGGATTGGTTCCTTAGAAGGTGCAAATTGTAATAAGTTGTCAGCTGGTACAAACTGTTTTCATTATGGCCCAATGTGTTCTCCAGACTATCAAAATGAAGCAGGAACTTCACTGTGGTTCACTTACCAAGTTAATGATTGTCTTTCAAGTAGCTTTTCCATCTGTTTCTTGTTCAATCAAAGAGTCCTACACTGCAGAGAAAAGTCAGTGTTTCGTTTTATATAGTTATGTAAAAAAGATGTGCATGGGAAAAACTATTTCAAAGGTTTTATTATTATTATTATTTTATTTGACTGTTTTAGAGAAAGGCAGCAATGTACAAAGCTATTGACCAAAGTGAGAAGCAAAGAAAGATTACAGGCTATTATAGGAGATCTTAGAGAGATTTTCATTATTAGCTAGCTGAAACGTTATTAAGGATATGGACTTTGTTTGAGATAAGGCATAAAGAAGTTGTATAGGCAATTTTCTTCATGTTTTTTTTTTAGCATAAGACAAATGACAACCAACTACTCTATGATGTGTACTGCTCTAGCTGGATAAAAATCACATTTATTCTGCTTAGGCTGAAATGTATACTCAGTCACAGAAGTTCAAACTAAAATAGGAAATTAGCAAATGTAGCTGAACAACCCAATAACCCAAAGCATGTTTTAAGTCCTAGTAACTTAACAAGATGGAGCAATTTTTTATTCGAGACAAATTCATAACACAGAATCTGTGGCTAAAACAAATTTCCACGTGCTTTAGTTTCTGAGGGAAGAACTGAGGACCTAGTTTTTTATAAGAATACGGTGAATATATGTATAAAAGGTCACATGTAAATGTGTATGTGTGAATACTGTTATTCTATTTAAATATATTTGTAATCTATAAATTCTCAAAGAATAAATAAATATTCATTTAAAGAATGAGTATCCTTAAGGACTAAAATTTATGTAACATAATCAGTGCTGCAATAGAAGACTTTAAGAAAAAGATTGCTTCAAATATTGTTTCACAAGGTTTCACTTCTATTACTATGTAGCATAGACGTATTTTTAGTCAGTAAGTATATGTATGCCATGAAGCTGATTTCTTTAAAAAGAATTCCATCTGGTTTAATACAGGAGTGTGCTTTTATTTTATTCTATTATTTTCCATCACTTTTATAGTTGGAGAGCCAAGCTGCAGGTGTATATTTTATGTGATGGTTACAATCAGATTCACGTCTGATTTGATTTCTCCGTATTCAGAGCTAGGAGATTTCTGAAAGGTCCTTGTGCTCTGGCATTTGTTAAAAAAGTATGTGGAAGGTATTACAACTAACATAGGAATGAGAACTAGCTTGGATGCCATTAGTGGTGCTAGCAAGAAGCTCTACCAGGGTTAATGTGTACAGCTACTCAGCACATTCAAATGTAGGGCTGTTCTTTTACCTGGCTTTGTTCAGAGCTAGTTGTGTGTTACTGTTTGGTAGATGTTAGTAAAGATGCCTTTAATTTTTATATTTTAAATATCTGGTGCTTGAAATTGAATATCATTTCACATAGAAAAATAAATAGTGATTACAGTGTCCCTAGTTGGAATGAAATCCTTCGAACCCCAAAACCCAGTAATGGAAGAAAACTTTGCAAAAGCTTGTCCTGTAAGCGGCTAGCATACGTTGATATTTTTGAAATGAATGCAGCTTTCCAGGCTTCTAGTTCATTTGGCTATGTAGCAACCCTTCAGGAAACTGGGGGACAAAACACAGGAGCAAGAGCTAAGTGAGTTAGGTAATCCCAAGTTCAGGAAGCTGAAGCTTCCAGGTGTAATAGTGAGAATAAGCCTCACTTAGGAGAAACTTAGGTCATAAATGTCAGAGCCAGTAATGCGCCTGGTAATGAAAGAATTCCTTTATCATGAAAGCTTCTGAGTAGGTAGGAGCAAAATTCACTTCAAAAGATGTGGTTAGGCTTTCTGAACATTTTGGGTCTAACTTTTGAGATAGAGTCTACGACTGTATGCCTTTCACCTGAGTGTTTCTCAGTATACTTAACTGGAGTATATTGAGAACATTTGATGCTTTGTGAAAATAACAAAGATTAATTTCTAGGCTTAAACACCCATTCTGGAAAGTATCTTGCAGTGTATGGCTAGGTCTGCACTAGAATTTGGCGCATCCTTTAAAAAGCTTTCTTTGTGAATCTAATCTGATAAAGACTTATCCTTTCGCAAGATACACTGTTGTAAGTTACTGTATTTTTATTTTTTAAATTAAATGTAACACCTTGAATGTGGCCAATGTTTAAGGGTATAGTTCTCTTTCTGCAGATGGGACTTCTCTGTAAACCATGTAGCATTTCAGAAGTTTCATTATGATTATTTATTTCAGGAAGGATGAGCAGTTTGTGTCAAACTCCTTTTAAACTAAGTTTTGAATTTCCATTTGTTGGACAATCCTCAGAATTTCATTAACTAATGTTAACTAACCTTTCTAAACAGGGAGAAGAGCAGTGAGAAGCTACAATTCAGAAGTAATGCAAAGTATAACCCCTTGTGACTTCTGTGAAAGTGATTGCAGCCTTTGCCACCGAGCTGGTTCTCCAGCCTTGCTTCAGCACTCTTCCTTGGCTTCCTTGTTCTGTGTGCTGTTTGTCCTTCATGTAAACTCGCTGTGCAGTTGGGTACTGTAAGAGGAAACAGATTGTTTCACATCCAATGTTTCCATAAATTATCCAAAGAAAATTTTATGTTCAGATACCAGCCTGTCTTCAGTGATTACAGCGACCTAACTCCTGCTGTGTTCAGGGAGAGCAGGGCTGGCCCATATGGTAAATTTCTGGCTGTGCCAGAAAACTTCTTTAAGTGTCTGCTGGGAAAACTTTCCAAGTGTTTGTTTCATGCTGAAGTTATTTTCTAAAGAAGCACAGAGTTACCAAGAAACCAGTTTGAGAAAATGCAAACCTAGCTCCGTGTTTCTGCTCCCTTTCACCCTATCTTTCATTTTTGCATATTTTTTAGAGATGTACATTAGTTTATAGTGCTTTTCTGAAAAACTATCTTCTTCTCCTTTGGGACATTGGTAAGCAGAGCACTGAGAGCTTGGTATCTGAGCTTGCATTGTTCTATTCTGCAGACATGACACTTAACACTTGTATTGAGCTTCTCTGTATGATCTCATGGGGAATAATATAAAAAATAAAAGGAGCTGGCTCCAGAGCAGATCTAAGAGCCAAAAAGTGCTGCATTCACAAACTGAACACTCCAGAAAGTTATCAGTCTTTGAAAAATCATCACAGAGAAGCCAGGTGAATTTTTTGCCAATTCATATGTTAGTCGTGTTTGAAAATAATGCCTCTTGTTTTTTTCATGGATTTTATTCTGAAAGACTTTTACTGTAAATCATCGAAGATGGAATCTAAATTTGAGACTTTATTTCTATGGAGTTGTTCAGAAACAAACCTATTTCTCTTTTCTTGTGAGAATACTGGTATCCCCTGCTGTATTTATGGCCAGTGGGATGAAGGTTGCCTTGAGCCTTGTCTACTTTAGGAAGTTTTCTAGAAATGTCGCTCTAGGGGGGGATCATTTTTATCTTGAATTTTGCAATGTCGTATTGTTAAAAACTTAAGTGCCATAACTCTTCAACAGCTGTTCACTGCTCTCTGTGCCCTGTCAACTAGTTGACCCTCAGTGCCATGTGTACATGTAAGTCCTGTTTTTGAGGGGAGGCTGTTAAGAGTTGTGGGCTCCACATGCATTCTGTCTAGAGGAACACCTAACATATTTGTTTAAGCATATGTTTAGGTGCCTTGCTGGAGGGGAGGGATGCTGAAGCCCTCCTGGAACAGCAGGCATTTACACCCAGACCTGCTCTTTGCACGAGGAGAGAATTAAGTATCTCTAAGAATGTGGAAATGTGTACACTCGAGAACTCTTCCCTCCCAAGTGAGCATCTTCCTGAATAAACCTCTTCACTGTTCACTGCTGATTTATCCTTCTTGAACACTGCCTATGATAGTTAATGCTTACTTCTTTTTGATAAGGAAGCTGATAACATTCTTGCTAATTGAAATGAAATTAATTATTGTTATGCTGACTAACGGAGTTAAAAAATTTTAAGGCTATTGATTCCCTTCCTTTCATATCTTTCTGAGACGGAATGTGTATGTGTACACATGTAATTATATGGCAATCACTTTCCTTGAGCAATTTCTAATTGTTATTCAAATTTTGCTACTGCTTAAAATGTATATATTTGTATTTTATGCTTATGTGTATTTTTGTTCAGAAAAGGAAATTAGTTTGTGATAGCATGGCAAGAGGTCAGAATTTCTTGAACTGTGTGCCTTTTTAATACTGAGGTATAGGTTTTTAACTACAAAAGTAGATTAAGTGGGGTTATTTGTTTTACTTTATCTGTATTTTGAGTTTTTAATATTTTTCACAGACTTGGGATTCTGTTCTGTCTCTGGCAGAGCTGAGATCTGATTCTTTGTACTCAGTTTCTGCTTTTCACTCGTCTTTGGTGCACATTTGATCTAGCCCTTTAAGAAGTTCATTAGTGCCTTATCATGAATTCCTGTGTTACTCTGACCCTCTCAAAGTGATATTGTATGTATTGAAACCCAAAGCACTACTTAGTCAATAGGGTGCAGAATGTAAGTCTCTGTAAATCATGCGCTTGGTTATAGGGGTCCAAAACTAACAGAAACCAAGATAGAAAAATGAAATATATCTTTGCATTTCATCCTTTACTCATATATAGAACATAGATTGAATTGTGTCACATGTACAATATGGAAAGCATTCACATTCTAAACTGGGATGTGTTTTGCTATGGGTTTGAACTCCTGGTAAGCTATGAAAACAGATCATCTTTTGCCTTTGGGGACAGAAGCCTTGACATGTCATTTGCCTGCCTTTCCAGAATTTCAAGAACATGAAGCTCACATACTTTCAGTTCTACTATATGTAGAGCTTCTAAGAGGGATATAGATGTCTGATTAATGTTGTGATAAAGGGGTTTATTTTCTACTGGAGGTATGCTGGAGATAACCTACTCCTTTGCAGTAGATAGTGGGAATAAATTCATGGTTTTATTTTGCAGGCAGTCCCAACTTCCCAAATACCCTCTGGAGAAATGGACTCAAACTGCTCAGCCTACTTTCAGGCAGAGAAGCTTTTATTAATATTACCTTACATTTATTTTTGAGACAAACAACACATGTTTTTAAATGACTCTTGGCTGCCTTGTACGTTCTACTAAGAAGCATCAGTCGTAATGCACTATGTCATGGAAATTGTCAGTCAGTGAACAAACATCCTTTTTTATTTTGTTTTCTATACTGTAGTACATCACTACAGACTTCCAAATCTGCCTCTTATTTTGAGCTATTTCAAAGGTACCATGTACAGCATAGACTTTAAGCAAATGTTTACATTAGGTGGCCTTGATTTTCATATATTATTGTCTTGAAAGACGCCTTCAGTCACTTAGCAGTTATGAGTATTTCCTTGAGTGAGTTGCAGAGAATTTTGTATTGTGTGTTGGCAGTGAGTGGGGCAGAGGATAGGCAATAATATGTGGCGCAGTGACTCTATTGTTTTCCTCTTTGTAGGAACCTGTGCATAAATGCTCAGTATGTGTATTTTTTCCACTGCTCTGTAAAGTCAGTTCTTGAAGCTAGAAGTTACTAGGAAATCTTTTACTAAAAAATCTTTAGGAAAACTTTGAACCAGATCTTTAAAAGCTTTAAAGTGGTGCTAAAAGCAGTCAAAAAATGGTATTTTGTGATGCAGTCTTCCTTGTTGCATTGCCTGAATGTTTTGGTGTGATTACTCTTTGTTTGAAGTCTGAATATTCTCTGGTACATCCAGTGCCCTTTTCAGCTCCATGTTATCCATGGATAGTCTATGCAGGACCATTAATATGTTATTAAATCAGTAAGAAATAATTCTTTAAGACTAGCTTTAAAGCAAAACCATTTTAAAGGATCTCCCTCCTCCACATTCTATCTTGACTGTCATCCACAATCTTAGCTGAAGTTTTCTCTACAGATGTCTTTGTATTTGTCATCTAGAACAGTTCTGTGCTGAATGCTGCTGTACACAAAAGGAAGCGCTTGTCCTGTGACAAGTGCTGCATAATGGGTTCACAGCACCTTTGAGTTTGCATGCCGGGCCCGGTCAAACATTGGTTTTGTTCCCAGCATGGGACCTTTGTGCCCCATTTACTTCACAAGCAAGAGCTTGCTGGCTTGTGCACATCAGTGGCACGTAGTAAAGGAGAAAATTGGCCCGAATGATGCAAGAGAAACTGGAGAGCCAAGATCCAACACTACTTGACTGTCTTTTAGCTTGAAAGTCATTTCTTAAAATTTGTCCTGAGATTCTAAAATTCTCTTTAGTAAGATTTCAAAATGCTATCCTACCAGTATTTCTCCAAATATGTTCATGTTGGTATGAATCTTGAGAATACTTGTTGCAAGCAGATTTATGCAGAAAGCGTATGTATATACATTTCTCTTATATAGGCTCAGTGTACTACAGCATGCAATGTATGTGCAATTAAAAACATACAAGATCTTAACAAAGTGCCCAAACATTTTGTAATGTTCTGTTTTGCAGAATATACATCTAGGATTTTAGGAAAGATTATATTTGGAAAGCAACTGGTGCCTAATGGAATCATTTCTATATCTCTAACACTAACCAAAGAGGGCAAAATCACCCACATTATTCAATTTTAAGCGTAATGATCAATGTTTTTCTCTTACAGTCTTTCTAATATAAATCTTTGTGCAGTGAAACATCTTTGTGTTTAATGCTCTAAGTACATAGGAGACTTTCAATTTTATCACTAGTAATTTATAAATAAAAATAAAACAGCAGTTTTGTGATCAGGCCTTTTGAGTTTTTATTAGATTCTCCTTTTCCCCATGTCAAAATAAATTTCACTTCAGTATTTTTTCTTATTCAGATTATTATGTTTTTGCGTGCCACTTGGAAATACCATTGCACTAATGCTATTTTATGCAATAAAGTCTGACATTGTGCTGTATTAAATCAATCTAGTGATTATTTTTCCTAATGGGTAGCTCTTTCTTTTCAGATGTCTATGAGCATCATTTATGTATGTGCTACATTTAAGTCACCAGAACTCCAGTGCTAAGATTTCTCTATAGTTTCATATCATGCATTTCGTTTCTGTATTCCTTAGTGGTTACCCAAAAGCTTCATCAGTCTTGCTCATATTTAAAGGTATTATACTGTAAATTGATGTTTTGTTGTGAATTTTAGTATTGTTAGGCTGGATAGAATATTAATATAAGGAAAAATAAAAATGCTGACTCAAGGGAAGTATCATGTAAGCAGATGTAATGAAGCATGTATTAACTGGCCTACTGGCTATTGCATCTCTTCTTTTTCCATGTCAAGCCTTAAGCCATTTGAACTAAAATTCTTAACCACTTAAGATGTAGTCAGAAGTGCACTTTGATCTAGATTAGGATCATCATTCGTGTTCTCACTTTTGATCAAATCAGAAATAGTACAAAAAGTAGTACTTTTATGAGCAGTGAAGCATGAGCAAATGAAGGTAAACTAACATGCTTATGTCTTTTCAAATAACAGAATAGATATTAAGGAACTAGACTGATTCACAGGACTTTGAAAACTTGTAATTGATTTCTTTTTCTTCATATGAGTCTGAAATAGATATTTTAAAATTTTATTAAAGATGAATTTTAATAATAATATGTTTAGTATTTACTTGTTTAACAATACACTCACCTGTAGGAGATCACAGTTTCTGTACTCCAGGAACCACTGCCTATCCTCAGCACTTCTTAGAGGCTGCCTCACATATATTTTAAAGCTTGTAATTTGAAGTGCTGCTATGGTGATTTCCATGGTCAGGCTGGTAAATATGACCTTGCAGATCATTATTTGGGAGTTTTCTAATGAGGAGTAACCGCATTTTAAAAACATTTTATTCAACATGAAGTCATCTTGAGACCTCTCTCTATTTTTCAGCAGTGTTGGGAATCTGGAGAAGTCTCATTTGACTGAAAGTTGGCAAATGTCCCAATTTTCAAGAAGAGCAAGTGAGAAGACCCTGGCAATTGCAGGCCTGTCATTCTTACTTTAGTAACTGGTAAAATTACAGAGAAGATTATTCTGGTCGTTGCTGAAAAACATCTGAAAGACAATGGAGTCACTGGTCACAGCCAACACATGCTCATTAGGGGAAGCCCTACTTAATAAAATTAATTTCCTTTTATGACAGCGTTACCCACCTAGCTGACCAGGAGAAACCAGTAAATGTAATTTTTTGGATTTCAGCAAGGCTTTTATTAATGTTTCTCATGGTGTCCTTCTGGACAAAATGTCCAGCATACATCTAGACAAAAATAATGTGATGGGTGAACAACTGGCTGACAAGTCAGGCTCAGAGGGTAAATAGGGTTACATCAAGCTGGTGGCCAGTCACTCATGGCATTGCCCAGGGCTCCATTTTAGGACCAGTTCTCTTCAATGTTTTCATCAATGACTTGGATGCAAGACTCAAATGTATACTAAGTTTGCAGCTGAGACTAGATTGAGAAGAACTGATGAGTCTCGTGAAGGCAGAGAGGCTTTGCAGAGAGATCTTGACAAGCTGGAGGATTGGGGAATCACCAACCACATGAAGTTCAACAAGAGGAAGTGCAACCCTGGCTCTATGTGTTAACTGAGGGATGAGAAGCTGGAGAGCAGCTCTGCAGAAAGAAATCTGGGGGTTCTCATTGACAGCAAGTTGAATCTGAATCAGCAGTGTGCCTTGTGTGTCTTATTAGTGTGCCTTATATCTTGTGATGTAAGTAGAGCCTGCCTTTTACTGTGTCTGCCCAAGTTTATTGCAAAGGTGTCCATATGTCATGGTTCAAACAATATCTTTTTATGGGGAAATACAAGAAAGCCTTGGAAATAACAATTTATTTTGATAGAATTTAAAATAGCTCAGTTGAGAAGATCAAGAATTCACTAAATTAGAATCACTGTTTTAGCTTTGGAAAAAAATCAATTGTACCATTTTTTTCTCACCTATAGCGTTACCAGCACTCCCCACATCTTGCAAAAAAAACCTCACCCCAAACCCATGTATTTCCAGATGGCAGCAGATGATAAAAGATATGGGAGTGTTTCAGTCTCGTTTCTTGCCTTTTTTTTCCCTTATGTGTAACTGCTTAAAAAGCTGCAGGTTTGTGAAGTTATGTTTTTTGCTTAGTATGAGAAGATAACAAAGCAATAAAAATACTCTGCCTAATCTTATTGCCATGTGTTTTAGTTGCGTGTTCTTACCTCTAACGCGTAACTTATGCTGATGTTTCTTTAATAAAAAAGAACATCCCACAGAGGAAGAGGCTTTCATGGTTTTTCTATTTTCTAAAAATATTTTCCCTGACACTTAATAGAACGTTTGTCTTTATAATATTTTTCTAGAATTCCAGTGCCAAATGACTGCCATTTGTGCTTGCTCCCTTTCTGCCTCCTTTCCCCTCCTTTATAGGGCTGAGGCATGGTAATCTTTAATGACAAAGAGAACTGCAGCAGACAGTGACTGTTGAATGTGGGGAATGTATGTTTTCTAATGCTACAAAATGACAGATGCTGTTTGCATGTTTTGCTTTCTTTGCAAATTATCCTTTCCTCATTTTCATTTCAGTTTCTCACTTTCATTTTCAGTTTAATTGTTGTCACTAGCATATTGCTTTTATTCCAGTAACATGAGATTTTGAGAGGGGACATAAGTGTGACCTAACTGAGGAGCTGGATCTCCCTGTACCATGTAAGTAATTGATGCAAGGAGATGGACTTGTTAAAGGGGTGAGTCAGAGCTCCTATATCATCTCCTTTTTGAAACGTGCCCTAGAAAGCTTCATTTATTTATTTAGTTTACACTTCTGCTACAGAGTGAGTGTAAGGAGAATGGTTTCCTAGTGAAAGTGTCTTGGCCATCAAGCTCACGTAGGGGAAGAGAGGAGATATATTTGCAAGGGGAGGAAAGGCCCAGTTAAGGACAAGTTAAAACCTCATGCACCAGAGTTTAAGCTAGCCTTGAACTGTGAGAGATGTGGAATAAATTTCTTGTAGGATAGACTGTTGTGCAGCTACATTTTCATACCTTCATTTGGAAGCTTCCTCTGCTTGTTTCTCTTCTGGGTTGGACCTCTTTCTGCTGCTATCCGCTATAAGGCAATCCTCATGTCCTTCTGGTGTGAGGAACTCCAGATGGAACTGGCACTTTCTTATCATGCTCATCTGGGCTTTGAAAGCCTTAAAAAAGCTGACAATTGCAGTAGAGAAAGAATTATGAAGGCCTGGCAGGTCTTTTGAAGCCCCAGAAGGGAAAGTTACATTGAGCCAAGTTTCACAGGGGTGGGTCAGGATCCAACTTGAAAAACTAGAATGCAGTCTTATTACATTTTAATGCATCAATAGCCGAGGAGAGAATTCCAGTACTCCAGAGGGTAGCATTCAAGTTGACGTTGACAAAATGGTCTAAAATCAGAGATAAGAATAAAGCTCTGTGCTCGGGAAAGATGGTAGTCAGCTGCATGGATCCAGACTGGGATGACTAACAAGAACGATATTCAGCAGAAGAAAAGCCAAGATGCAAAGAGATTAATTCATAGGCCAAGCTATTTATTTTTCACAACTTTTGTCAAGCTCTTGCACAAGAAACATAAACAGGATTGTTGTCTGTACAGTCAAGCTTTCTGCAGCTAGAGTGGCTGCTCCTGCCTGGGTACAACTTGCCAGTAGCAGGGAGAAGCACGTGGAAAAGTCTGCTGGAATGATCAGGGACCTCGCACACAGGATGTAGGAGGAAGGGGTTAAAAGAATCACAGAATTGCAGGGGTTGGAAGGGACCTCGAGAGATCATTGAGTCCAACCCNTCTCCAGAAGAGACAGTGAAGGTTAATATGAGATAAGCTTTCAAATATGGGGAAGACTGCTGGAAAGAAGGGTGTAAGTCGTGTTTCATATCCACTGTAATAGTAAAAATAGTAGAGATTTAAATAGCAGCAGAGATCATTTAACATGGATGCCAATAAAAAGAATCAAAGGATCTTGAACACTTAAGTTTCTGAATATAGCCTGTAGGCTAAAAAATAATATAAAGGAAACCTAAAATCTGTAATCTAACTGTTGCAGATGGATAACTGAGTGAATGCAAAGTCTGATAGTGGAGCTATAAAGCAGTTAGTACAAGTGAGCTAGAAATGCCTATAATGCACCAGGAAACTAACAAAGACCTATCCCAGACAGTGTGGGAGTTCACACAGGAGCTGTTGTAGATCCTGCCTGGCGCATGGTCATGGTTTCTCTGTGTCTCTGGCATGATTATTTATGTGGGTCCGGAAACCTATTGCTGACTTTGCTTCCATAAGGCCCTAGCAAGCACTTGAATAAACAATTGCAAAGCAGAACAGACTTATTTAGATACAAAACTTCCTTTGTGTTTATGTTCCTACTGGCAATTTATGTTTAGTTTTTGTCTTGTATTTTATGCGCTGTTTGTCGCATTTGGAATCCTATTTTCTTCATTTGCCTTCAGTTTGTCTGATGAAATCCATACGCCTATTCCTTTCAAGCTGATTACATGCACTGCCTTGTTGTTCCAACTTGTATATTTTGTATAGTTTTATGCACTGCTGTCTGCCATGATCTCCCATATGATATATGAAAGGATGAATTCACCTAGAAGTGTATCTTTTAGGCTGACACTTTTGTTACAATCACTGAGAATGTAATAAAACTGATTCACTGTTTGAGAAAGCGTGTAAGTAAAGGGGAACCCACTGAATTTGTTACAATGCTATTCAATGTATTTCATTTTTAGAAGAAATTCATACATATTTCCAGACGGTTTAAAATTTTCAGGGTGATAGATACCTGGAAGCTGATTTTGCAGCCTAGTTGGAGGTACCTGCTAGAGTGGTGTCCATACTGAGTCACTTGTAAGGAAACTTGATTTTCAGTTCAATCAATAATTGTTTCATTTCTTTTTTTTTTCTTTCTTTCATTTTTTCTTTTTTTTTATATTAATTACAAGCAAAAAAAGAAATTGTACACATGTAACATGAACAACATCTTGTATCAACTTTGAGTGTAAATCAAAGCATTACATTTAAGATTTTAGATTTCAACACTAATATTACCCCTAAATAAAACAGAATGAGAGAAAGAGACATGTAGACTTCATGTGAGTTCCTAGACAAGTGTCTTCGACGCGAGCTGCAAGATAAAATGTAGATGCAACCAGAGCAGGTTGGACTAAATCTGGGGAAACGTGAGTTCAAGTGCAAACATTACTGTGAGTATGCTCTCTTTTCCTATGTGAGCAGTGCTGGAAGTGTCAGACAAAAGTGTTCATAGATGGCACAGAAGTGCTGATTCTTTGTTTTTCTTACTCACGGACAACTTTAAAATACTGATTACCACTTGCAGAGGAAGTGCAACTGGTAGTGCTGGCATTCAGAGCTCAGCATCCTGCTCACTTTTCTGTGGTGGCACACATCTGTCTGCCACTAGCAAGATGTTCATGTCTTGAAACCAGCCCAGACTTCACATACTTATATCATATCATAGAATGGTTCAGGTTGGAAAGGACCTTAGAGATCATCTTGTTCCAACCTCCTTGCTATGGGCAAGGACGCCTCCCACTAGACCAGGTTGCCCAAAGCCCCATCCAGCCTGGCCTTGAATACTTCCAGGGAGGGGGCATCCACAACCTCTCTGGGCAACCTGTTCCAGTGTCTCACCACTCTCACAGGGAAGAATTTCCTCCTTATATCTAGTCTAACTCTGCTCTCTTTCAGTTTATAGTCGTTACCCCTTGTCCTGTCATTACCTATCCCTGTAAAAAGTCTCTCCCCAGCTTTTCTGTAGGCTCCCTTCAGACACTGGAAGGCTGCTATAAGGTCTCCCTGCAGTCTTCTCTTCTCCAGGCTGAAGAGTCCTAATTCTCTCAGCCTGTCCTCATAAGGAAGGTTCTCCAGCCATCTGAGCACCTTTGTGGCCCTCCCCTGTGTCCCGCTCCAATTATTGGAGTGAAGGAAGATTCTTTAATCTATACGCGGAGTGAGATTAAGACACAAATGAGGTCAAATGTTGTCCAACCAGTTTAATAGAAATTCTGGTCAGTGAGGGAGATGGGGATGGGGAAGCAGGCGATAGTAAAAGATAGGAAATAAGAGCGAGGGTTACATATAAAAAAGGCGGGGACAGTCACCAGCATGGTTCCCATGTCGTTCTATCAGACCAGGAATATCTTCAGGCCTGTGTGGGAGTGGGGGAGCAAAAGCACAGGGGGAGCAGCAGCAAACAGGCATCATCAGGTCTCAGG
>WBMW01003485.1:1316946-1400195 GCA_013396635.1 Penelope pileata
CTCCCTTTATCCACTGTTGCTGTGACTCCGTCATAAAAGGCCACTAGGTTTATCAGACACGATTTGCCCTTGGTGAAGCCATGTTGGTTACCACCAATCACCTCGTCTCAATTTTCCATGTGCCTTGGTAGAGCCTTCAGGAGGATCTGCTCCATGATCTTGCTGGGCACAGAGGTGAGACTGGCCAGCCTGTAGTTTCCAGGATCTTCTTTTTTCCCCTCCTTGAAAATGTGGGCTATGTTCCCCCTTTTCCAGTCAGTGGGAACTTCACCAGACTGCCATGACCTTTCAAATAGGATGGGTAGTGGCTTGGCAACCTCATCCGCCAGTTCCTTCAGGATCCGTGGATGAATCTCATCAGGCCCCATGGACTTGTATACCTTCAGGTTCTTCAGGTGGTCTCAAACCTGATCTTCACTTACAGTGGGTGGATCTTCCTTCTCCCACTTACCTTCTCTTTCTGCAATTTGGGTGGTGTGTCTAGAGCCTTTGCCAGTGAAGGCTGAGGGAAAGAAGTCGTTGAGCGCCTCAGCCTTCTCCACATCCCTTGTGACCACTTAGGCAAGAGAGGTTCTAAATATGGCTGGAACATGGGAAGAGAAATATATCCCTAAGAAAAAGGAATGAATTGATACAAAAAGAAGAGCTTCTTGATCCGTTTCACAACAACCCCCTACCTACAGCAGTCTCTATGGACTTGCCTGAGGATGCTTCTGGCTCACGTTGTTGGGAGCACTGTGCTGAATGACATTTTAGGTAATAAGATAGACATTTCCTTATTTATTTATTTCATGTGAATGTGTTTTGAATTGCTGGATCAAGGGGCAGGGATAGTAATACATGCACATGTGGAAATAATGTACTGAGAAAGTTCTGTGGTTTCATACAGAGAAAAAAGATAGCAGCCAGTTACTTGCTCAGTAGGCCAGTTACTACTCAGTAGGCAAGTAATTAAGCTAGCAATCTCTCTGTACACTGTATTCTAAGTTCAGTACAAGGGTATGCATCAGTAAGGTGTCATATTTTTCATTTATAATCTGCAGCTTGATTTCAGAAAAGATCGTCTTCACAATCATCATTTAAAGATGAATGGGTTTGCTGAATGTTAGGTGGAAGTCAATACAATTCATGTGTCTTGTTCCTGTGCATGATCATTCTCATTGGTCAGACGTTCACAGACAGCTTAGGGCTGTTGTTTAACCCTACTTAGTTTTAATTGCGAGTGTAATTACACTCAGAATAATAAAAATATGAACACATTTTATTTTTAACATAAATAATATTAAGACACTTGTAAGGAGTAAGTTTGCCACTGTTACATATTCTACTTGTTACATTTAAAATGGGATGCTACTGTGTTCACAAGTCCTTCCCCTGCTCCATCTACCATGTTTCCAATATAGAGACCAACCACAATCTGGAAGATTTTTATTATAGGATCGAGGAGATGCAAACAGAAAAAAATGGTATGAATTCTTCATAAGGAACCACGGGGAATGCTCTCAAAATACTAAAGAAATATGAGACCTCTAACAGTGCAACACACAGAAAACAAAGCCTAATGTTATATGCCTGTCTATGCTCTGTTCTCTAGTTTCATTTTTCTTTTTCCACCTATAATGACTTCATTCCTTTACCCTTACAGTAAGTAGGATTAGGGTAAAGCTGTGCCATGTCTGCTTCATCTTTTGTCATCTCTCAGCCTGTTTCACTTCCTTTGGCATTCAGCAGCATCAGTGAGGTCTAAATTTCCTAGCAGCATTGAATGACGAGATTCAGTCTCAAGAAAATTCGTACATTATTTGCTCTGGATTCAGTTTTGATATATGTATTTGTAGAAGATCTGAAGTCAAGAACTCTGTGGATGTAAATGATAGCTTGGTTTCTTCTCATCTTCCTGAACTGTTTGCCTTGTCTGGGAGCAGGACTGGATGCAGCACAAACTAGATGGAGGAAAGGAAGTGCGGAGTTGTAAATTGCTCCTACATTGCATGAACAAAGTGATAATGTATAGAAAGGAGTAATATCAATCTAGGTGAATGTGAAGCATGAGGAAGCTAAATGACTGCATGGTCAAGTATAGGAACTCTCTCAAACACAAAAGGAAACCCTAAATCCCCTTAGATTAGCAGCTTTCAGCTGGAAGCTAGTGGGGCAGATCTGGCTTGCAGGAGGTTTGTACCTGGCCCTTTTTCCCAGAGGCGATGGAAAACAAGATGTATGAGCTGCAAGCAAAGCCCATCGCCACCTTGTGCTCCCCATACCTAGGCAGCTAGGCTGCCACTGCAGCCACAGCCATGGGGTGACAAGAAGAGGAACTAGATCCATGTGCAGGTCAGTATTGACCCTGGGCTGGCGGCAGCAACAATGACCCTTCAAGTTGACATGACAAAACCCTTTTTTCAGGTTGCAAAACTTATTCTGATGTGCATTCAAGATGCATTTAATCGGCCTGAACATGAATCTCTTGCTCTGCATCACACGCAGTGTACGTGCAATGTGGATTACTCTGTGAAGGATGTCAAGGAACAGGACATGCTAGCATAAACAAGCCCAGCAAGAGTCAACAACATCAAGCTACAGTGGAAAAAGGCAAACAACAGACACTAGTGTATAAACAAGAGTTCATCTTGGGAGAAGCTTCCACTTCTCAGCTATTTCGAATGCTATGGCCGTATTTTGTTTAAGTCTGTAAGAGGAAATCAGTGATCTGGCTGCTGAACTCCCAGGGGGAGACAATGAGGACTGTCTAGAACTTGGGGAGTTTACATGAATTGGAATTGCTTGGAGCCCTTGGAGGCAGGGCTATGGGTTAAGATGTTTCTCTTTCTATATCTAACTATATCAGAAACTCGTGATAAGTTGAGGGGAATAATTTGTCTGCTGACATGCAGAAAAGTAAGTTTCAGTTTAAACTTCAGGGAGAACCTTCCTAACAGGAGAATCTGTGGGACAGGCTGTTGTGGAAGACTGCTGCCTTCTTCAACAAGATACCCGTTAAGAGTAAGTTGGACAAACACCTACTAATAATGACTTAAGTTTGTGTGAGCCTGTCTTGATGGTGGAGATGGACTCTTGATGTCCTTTCCTGTACTGGTTTGTTATGAGCTGATGTCTGTAAGCTCTACTGCAAAGACACAACCTGAGACAATTTTATAAGAGGCCTGTATTTCAGTAGATCTTGAAATGTGCAAGGTGCAACATTCTCTCTGCTGGCACTAAGATAAATACTGAAAAACTGCTCTGAAATCATGGGAGTTACATTGGGGTTATGTGATGTAAATGAGAATCTAGCCTCTAATTCCCTACGTAAGTCAATGCTGGTCCTTAAAAGCACAGTGGAACCACTGGGACACCAGACTTCTGGTTTTTAATAGGACTCGCAATACTTACAGAATTATACAGTAATTCTTGAAAAATGCATTCTTGGAAGGTATAGGATCAGGCATCCTATGAGAAGCGGGTCAGTTACAACGATCTGAACTTCTGAGTCTTTCAGGGACTGCCTGTGTCCAGTAAATCTGAGCAGGCACCCTAACTATGGATGTGAGTTGCACAAACATATGCCAGGTACCATTTTCTCAGGTGAGGCAAAGTCATACCAGAGGTTTTATAGGTTTCAAAGCCCAGCTCCTCCTTGTCACAAAGAGGTTTAAAAAATGTCTTTGTGACTGTGCAGCTTACAGCTGTATTGTTAGACTACAGCATGAATAATCAGCTTTGCAGAGCAAGCAATCTGGGAAGTATTTTCATTCGTAGCTACAATCCTGTGCCAAGCGTTGTCTTTCATATGATATTTCTGCTGAACTTTCCTATTTCTTCACCATTTTTTTCCCCAAGGATAAAATCAGAGGTTACAAAACCAGAACAATAATACTGAATGTACAACGGGCGCATAATAACAAACAGAGAAAGCAAGATTGTGATGGCTAAGATAACCAGAACACTTCTGATTTCTAATTACATGCTTCCATGAAACCAGAGATCCTTTTTTCCCAAACAGATGTTGAAAAAATAAACTATTTATCCCTGAGTTAATTGTGCGCCGAAGGCAGGCTGTTAGGCAGCCTGCGTCCATTAGAATACGTTAGAATAAGTCCATTGGTGAAGATGGCATGGTCCCAAAGCTTCCTATTATTGTACTTCTTTCTATACTTACAATATTGCCACATTATAACTGCTGTGGCTGGCTGTGCAAGGGCCTTGGGGGCCCAGCAGTAGGAGGATACATGAGGTCCAAAGTGTCAGGGCCCTCTTAGACGCTTTTAGCCTTCTAGGACCTTACTCTGTTAGGGAGCAGCTCTGTTTTTGCTGTTCTCTGGCAGTGGTGGCAAAGAAAGGGGCCTTATTTAAATGACTAAATATCTATCACATATAATACAACTGCTGGAGCACCAGCATCCACAGTAGAATGGATGGGTCATATTCATCAACCAACTGCTTCTCGAGAAAAGGTTGTGTTGACGATTAAAACTTAAAAGAGCTCAACTGTGCAAGAGACTGCTGTAGGGCATCTAACCATAACACCTCCCAGACAGGCAGCAAGGTGACTGCTCACTGTAATCCAGGTGGAAGACACTGCTGGATGTGGCTGTTAGCAGTGACAGCTGACAGCCAGGGACCTGGTTATTCGAAGCAGAAACATCCACTGTTCCTTGGGAGGCCGACACAATTGCAAGGCAATTGCAAGGTCAATGATACACATGATAAAACAAATGAGAATTGTTGTATTCCTGGTGAGAATACTCATTACCTTTACATAGACAACTCAGAGAGAGAGAAAACTGTGCTATAGGGATGTCCTCACATCTTTAAACTTTTAGCTTTTGAAAACTCTTTGGTGCTGCTCCAGCTCTTCCAATATCCCCTTAGCACTTACAGAAGGAGATGTATTACGGATGTTCAGCAACCCTGAGCTAGAGCTGCTAGTCAATGCTGTATATGACCGAGAAAATGACAGAGACTATAGCTGGTACCCCATGTGTTTGTTGAGCAGAAATCAGCCCAATCTAACCTGCAGGATTATGTGGAAGCAGTGATAGGTGTAGGGAGAGTTAGTGGTTTTGCATACCCACTTCTGTATGTCTTGAATAGAAGTACAGCAGTTTGTCATTTTGTGTTCCACAGCTTCCAGCTGCATGAGTAAACACTTCAAATTTGAATTTCTCCCAGATCTCTGTGAGTGATGTGAAATCCCCAATGATGTAGGTCGTATATCCTGGCAGGGGTTCAGCTCAGCATCTCCAAATGAGTGTTGATGAAGTATGTAGATTCATTAGATGCTTTCTGTTTTTCCATTCTTCTGGGGTGCAGATGCCCATGAAAGAAGCCACAAGGCTGAGCCAGAGCAAGTACTAGAACTGCTGCCCTTGAGACTTTTTAGCTTTACTGTCTGAGAAACAATCAATTAAAGTAGACTTTAAACATCAAATGTTGTGTTATAGATCTTTTTTATTTTTAATTTTAATTCAATTTTATTTTTTCATTTATTGATGAAAACATTAATTTAAACATTGGCAAAAAACTACTGCATGCCTTGTCACACATAGAGCATCAAAAGAGCCAGGCATAGGATTTTCCTTGGGGGCCACCGATGCCTTCTGGCAGAGGTACCTTCTCAAAGAAAGGATGATGTGTTCAACTGCCAGCTGCACATATTTTTATTTGTTAGGCCATCTTCCAGCATTTATGTTTAATTTTTCAGAATCAGAAATGGAGATGAATTTCTCTCCTTGGTTTCCGAAAATCCCAGAGTCCCAGTGAGCTGCAAGAGATCTGTTCCTTTGAAAACATGCTCATTGCTGTCTTGATCGTAAGAACTTAGCAGTAGGTTCAGTCTGGAAAAAACACTGCCAACAGTCAAAATGAAAAAATCTGCTGATGCAGTATTGTTGTAACTTGGGTAATGCCTAAAGAGCCTGGCAGATTTGAGAAACAGGTTACTTTTTTTTTTTTTTTTAAATCTTCCTTCTCCTTTAGCCAAAAAACAGCGGTGTAACTTTAGTTCTACTCCTCCTCGTGCTGTATTGGATTTTATCAGTTTTTATTAAAGTGGTCAGTCTTTGTGTAAGTCTTTCCATACATGAAATTAAGTACAGAAAATAAAGAAGATAGAAAGATCAAAAGACAATACTTCCAGCAGAGTACATAAAGCTTATGTACCATCATTTTATTTTATTTATTTTTCATGAAGGAGGCAGATGCACAAACAGGAGTGATTCACATATAATTTGAGATTGAAAATTCCACTTTTTTTAGCTTTCTTGGGAAATGCTGCTAGTTCAGAGAAAATGGACATTCAGTCACAATCAGTTTTCACGGATGGTTCCCAAACCATCCTATTACAGAGTCCCAAAGCCACAGGAATGTACCAAGTTTCCTTTCAAGCTTCCAGATGATCTTCAAGCGTTTCAGTAAGTCTTGGGAAGGCTCGTGGTACAAAATTGGATAAATTAGATCCCTTGATTAATGAAAGAACTTGCAATTCAGTACCCAAAGATCTACTAAAAAGGATTTTCTTTTAAACATAATTACAGAAAGAATTTATCACTGGAAACAGGGATGACGTAGAAAGACACAGTCAGATGACTTAAGAAAGCAGTAACACAACAGAAGGAAGAGGTAAATAAACCTTGATTCATAGCGTGAGTCTGCTAGAGCCCTGGTGGAGGTTGCAGTTTGGGCCAGATGTTTTCGTCTCCTCTTTGAATCTCTAAAGCTACTAAACATCAACAGCTATAAACTTGCTTCAGCTGTGTATTAAAGTTGGGCTTATAGTACTTTGCATGATTTGTATTTAAAGGTATTTAAGGATCATTAAGATTGCTTTGAGTAAGACCCTTACTGTCATGATCTGTTTTAGGGGTCAGAGAAGGAACCATGATGGATTGAGTCAGCTAGAAACTTCAGTTGCAAATGCAAATTTGAGGGTGATAGATTGCCACTGACAGATTGCCACTTGGTTATAAATAATAATAATAAAAAACCCTTCATTTGTTTTTATTACTCCTCTAGGTAGAAAATACTTATTCTGGAAATATCATTAATATAATTAAAAAAGAAATGTTACCCATAAGAGAAGATTCATCATTGCATTCAGTTTTCTCTGTGGAAAATAGTAGGTTTTAATGTAATTGAAAGTCAGAGACCTGCAGATGTAATTGTTTTGCCTTTGAAAAGAAGAACTTAATTGAATAGATGTGACACTCCCCTGATTAGTTCTCCTCCCTTTTGGATGACTGCTGTTCCACTTCTGTGCGCAGAACTGGTGAGTGGAAAAAACAAGAAAATGGGAAATTAAAGAAATTAAAAACACCCTGCAATTTCTGGCTCCATTTCCTGTTCAGGAAATACCATGTTCATAAATAGAATGGCTGACCACTATATTCTGGCACTGCCTTGCCATGCAAAAGGTAATTCAGAAACAGAAGAGGTCCAGAAGAACGATGAGGGTGGTGAGGAGAGAGAGAGAGGATTCCAGACTTAGGAACTTTGGAAAATTTAATTAAAATCTGAACTGCATTAAAGTTTCCGAGTTTCTGTCCTGAAATTTGGAAATATCAATGCTGTACAATTTCTCCCAAGTTTTAAAACTTGATTTTTTGCAGCTTGGGGAAAGATGATAAAACATTTTGATTCAGAGTTAGCTCCTGCATCTTAGCTGTGTGCATGCTGATGAGTACTGTGATAAAGCCAACAGTTTTCACAGAATCACAGAATCACAGAATTGCAGGGGTTGGAAGGGACCTCAAGAGATCATCGAGTCCAACCGCCCTGCCAGAGCAGGTTCCCTACAGCAGGTTGCACAGGTAGGCGTCCAGGCGGGTCTTGAATATCTCCAGGGAAGGAGACTCCACAACCTCCCTGGGCAGCCTGTTCCAGTGCTCCGTCACCCGCACCGTGAAGAAGTTCTTCCCCATGTTGGTGCGGAACTTCCTGTGCTCCAGCTTAAGACCATTGTCCCTTGTCCTGTCCCCACTGACCACTGTTTTACGCCTCAAAGAGACTGATGTCATTGCAAGGACTTAGAAAGCAAAGCATTATAGGATTGGGAAAATCACTGTCAGCCAAATATATTGGGAAATATTTGGGTCTAAGTGAAGAGTAGCATATTTTCTTGTGTAGGTGAAAAAAGATATGTTCATCTGGCTGCACTTCAGAGGACTGCACGTGCTGCTTTGTATCTGCTATATGATGTGTACAAACATCTTGAACTAATAAATACTATTTTTGATAAATGTGGTGCTATTTACAAAAGTTTCATGTTTTATCACAAAGCCAGTGATAGAAGGTCTTATAAAAGATCAACATTTGCTTGCAAGGGTTTAATTTTGAAACAACAGGAAAGTAAGCAAGAAGCAGCTGCAGATGTCCTAGCAAACATTTGGAAGGCATGTTTTACCTGCTAAACCAAGGCACAAGTACCCAGTTTTGAAGGTTCAAGATAGCTCAGATAGCAGATTTGGCCCCAGATTCTTTATTACTGATGTATTGGGATAAAATAAGGAGTATCTGCATTGTTGGTATAATTCCAGAAGATTTCTGCAGAAATTTCTCAGAATTGCCTGTTTCTTTCTTTCTCTTTTTTTCAGCTTTGATGCTGAATGTGAACTTTCAAACCAAGATATTTTTGAGAGATTTCCATTTTGAGCATGTTTCATGAGGAGTGCATCTCATACCTTTGCAGTGTTATCATCCATTTAAGGCAAGGATTTAATTCTGTAAAATCTGTAATTCACTACAAAGTTAGAGAAAATACCATAAAAATTGCTGAAATTGTAGAAAAATTGTTAAGGAATTGCTAACTCATCTAGCAGAAGCTTGAACATTTCAGTGAGCTGACATTCAGATCTGATTCACAAATTCCAGATTCACTGAGTTGTGATCATTTTCCTTAAAAGATCTTCCTGACATCATTTAATGAAGTTACCTTAAAACCAGGAATGATTTAGTCTTTGATGTTACAGAAACTAGATGGGAGGTAGCGAAGGGGTATTTGTGTTTCTCTGAACCCTTTTGATAATATTGAAAAAAGTGGTACTTAATGTTTTTGCCACAGCATTATTTAGAAAAGTTCAATTGTGGTTGTGCTTTTTGCTCTTGTGGATTACACAATGTTTAATATAATGGACACATAGCACTCTTGCAAGCTGAGTTTTAAGACCCACATCACATGAAAACTGGATCTCCCAGTAAATACCTAAATTTTGGCCTTTTGCTGTCCTCTAAGAGGCTGACTTCCTTTGTATCAGAAATTATAACTGAGATTTGAAGAAACTCTTCTGCAACAAATGCTTTTAAATTTCTGAACTCTGAGTTAAAAACTGTTAAGCCAGAAATCATACCCTATGGTAATCAAAATCTTTTTTTGTGCTTAAAAACCTCAAAGAAATCAAGTGAAACACTGTGTCAAAGTCATAAGGAGACTGGAAGAGGTGGCATTAAAATTCAAGCAAAGCTTTGGATTCTCATAAGAGGTAATGAGATTCTGGAGATCTTCTGAAGAAAATACTTAAAAACAAACAACAATCCTAAAACCTCCCAAGGAGAAACCACTGTTTTTGGCCTACTATGTGTTTGTCAGTTCTCAATAGACTAGTTTCATGGTCCCAAACTCACAAAACAATGAAAAATGTCTTTAATACTAGCACACAAAAATATTTTTATTAATAGGCAGCTCTGGTCAGATTACTGACGAACTGTATGTTATGCATTCTTTCTTGTATCAACACCACGTAATGTCATGATCAGTTTTCCCAAGAGCATGAATGAAGTAGTGTTAAATTAAATTTCCTAGTCCAAGTTAGTTGCCCATCCCCGTACAACAAAATGTTTCCATCCATGCTAGTAATCATATGGATCACATTTCAGGAAAGACACTATGGATTAAGTTAAAGAAATGGAGCTTCAAATCGTGTTTCTTCAGGCAAAGAAGATTCTCTCACCAATTCCTGCAGTATGAATACGCTTAAAATGTGCTGAAAATGGGCTTGGCACTATGCATGTTGACTTGTGAAGCAGTCACTCCCTTCAGCTGCCTATGCACTGAAAAACAGACTGAGAGAAGGCTAATTACTGAGAAAGCAGGCAGCAAAAGAAAATAAAACACATTAGAAAAAACTTACTTGCAAGTCTTGCAATGAATTACATCTACTTAATTTCAAGAGATTCCACATCTATTGATTATGCCAATGATTCGTTAAGTACAATTGATACACTGAATTTATAGACTAGCATTATGGCATTTCTTTCTTCCTTCCTGAACTCATCTGAAGTCTCACCTCTTACCTTGAAAAAAAGTGCATTTGCCTTATAGGATATTGAATGACTGAGCCTATTAATTTTTTCCAATTTTAATAAAACTAGTAGTAAAACTTGTTTAACACAGTAACTGGTCCCAGTGAGCCAAGTATCAGATCTCCTGTCTTTGCCTTTCACTGAGATGTGTTCTCCAGATGACAACTGATGAAATTGTTGTGGTACTTAGAGATTCCTCCAGAGATGCTGGGAAGACTTAACTGCCAGGCAGAGTATATAGGTGCACTCAAAAACTTGTAACACTGGAAGCTTCTGGATGTATTGCTGGCATAGCTCATGGGCTCAGACAGATGAGCTCTGTTCTTGGGCTCGTTTCCTTCCAGGGACAGTAAGGCCTGCCGTCTAGCTCATGAACCATAGCTTTCCTTTTTCTTCTGAGAAATGTGCTGCTACTTACAACTCTGTAACAATAAAACAGGTAGCCTTTTAGTAAATTAAAATTAAAGAAAAAATTGTGTTTTCAGCTTTCAGAGTCAGTGACGTTTTCTTCCCTGAACTGGTCGTGTTCCAATGCAACTTGAGGTTGCCTGGAGAAAATGTCCTTCGACAGCCTTCTCTGCACGTCACCACAATGAAGCCACTGCTGCCATCTAACCTGGAGTAATCTCTAGGAAGCATATATTTGTTTTCTACTTGCTTTCCTTCTAGACATTTTCCCACATAGATCTTTGCCTACTCAACAGGTGTTTTTGGCCAGGCTTTTCCATATTTCTTCCCAACCTGAAGCAGTTCCCTTTTGGGGTTGTTCTGAAGACTCCTGTGCAGATTTCCTCCTCCTCTTCCTCTGCCCAGCTATTGTTGACATCAGTGTTGGGGCTTCTACTTCCCTTGAGAGAATTTATGACCATCTAGAAATTGCTTCTGCTAGGAAATTATTCTTTTTCTTAAAGGAATGTGTTAAAAATAACACTAACCTTTCTGGATAGACTCAAGAGATGACTAATGTTTTGGCGTACAGCCAGTGGTTCATATTCTCTCCTTCCTTTCTCTCTTTCCATTCTGTTCTGTTGTGCAGATTTTGTACTCATTTTAAAATCATATCTTTATCTCTTTAACTGCTTCTTTCTTTCTTTTCTTTCTTTCTTTCTTTCTTTTTCTTTCTTTCTCTTTCTTTCTTTCTTTCTTTCTTTCTTTCTTTCTTTCTTTCTTTCTTTCTTTTCTTTCTCTCTCTCTCTCTCTCTCTCTCTCTCTCTCTTTCTCTCTTTCTCTCTTTCTCTCTTTCTCACCAATCAGCTTGGAGACCCCATGAGGATTAAAAGCGTTAGTCTATTTTCAAGGAAGAAATAATCAGAACAATTAGTTTCTGAAAAAGAAATGGATGAAATCCTTCATACCTGCTGGCTTCCAGAGCAGTTGAAGTCCCAGAGGTGACCTCAAGAGGTTTCTAGCAATGTCATCCACAGCATCTCCTGCTACTCTCAGTATTCCAGAGGAGGATCTCCAGATCATTGACCTGAGGCCTGAATTAACCTATACACCAGCACTACATGATCCCTTCTGGTAACTGACTAGCATCCTCCAAGAACAGTCTTGGAGCCCACTTTATTTGTCCTGCCCCTATCCATTTAGTCTTTGTTGAGAAACTCCTGTGCATCCACATAGCTCTGCTATTCAGACTTATTTTGTCATTTATGCTTGTGGACTGGCATGCCGATATGTTGCTAGGTTGCAGAAAGCAGTCAGAAGAGACACTTCCAAGAGAAGATTGTCACCAACCAAGTGTTTCACTGGCTTTTTAAATAGGTCTTGGATGCTTAGTTTTCTCTAAACAAATTAAATAATTCTGTCTGTTGCAACCATTTTTTTTCTTTTGCTTTACAACAAGCGAGTTTTCTCTTAAGGTGCCACTTTGTCCTGTTACTTCAGCTCAGTGCGATCACTTTATGAATGCACAGCTGTCTTTGGGGCCATGGGAGCACTCTAACTGCTGTGAGTAGCTCAGAGACAGAGACACATGTAACATAGAGACTGTCAGCTGCATTTTAGTTTTAGAATAAACAGTGGGGTAATAAATGAGCTCCAGCATAGTTCAGGTAGTTTGGAGTGATTCAGTGATCCTGCATGAAATACTATTGCCTCATTTGTTGCCATGCTGTTGGAGATGTAAGCAATGAAGGCAGGTGGATAAGAGCCACGACGAAATAAAAAGCAAGGGAATTTTCCATGAGGGCCCCTTGGCAGGGCCATTCCCTTTCATGGTCCAAGATGAGTGAGGACAGACCTTCAGGGCACACTCACTGTATTCCACGACTGATAGAGAGCATCAGAATTGTGTTGCCCTGCTTGCTCTTCACCTGTTGTGCATGCCTTTCTGTTTGACTCATTTTCCTTTTCCTTAGCCTGATGTAATTTTTACAGATGAGGCATGGATGGAAGGTTTCCAGAGGATCACTAGTAGCTTTTTCCATTGACATAATGCTTTATACTTTTAAAACTGTTTCAAATAAATACAATAATTGATAGAGATAGTCAACAAATTAGGAACATAAGGCATTTTTGGAAGATGAGCAAAGACCACCCAGCGTATCACATATTTCTCTTATACACATATATTCCCTGCATCATTTTAGCAAGCTGCCACACAAGCAGCTCTAATATTGCAGTCCTGTTTTGTCAGTCATGTCTAGATTTGCTACAGTCGTAATTAAAAAGTGTGCTATATGCTTGATCAAAGAATCACAGAGCATTCCAGAAATTAGAGAAAACAGGACTGATAGGAACTTCAGCTAATCATTATTTCCATTGCTTCCAATACCTGACATATTCTCTAATCTGTTCTTAAAAGTTTCACATTAGCTGTTGTGTTTCTTTAGTCTCATAGCTAAGCCAATGACACACTTAAATAACCAACTCCTACCACTCATATTCCCTAACAAATAAGAGTTTTCATTCCCTCAGATTTCCATCCTGTGCCCATTTTGAAATTAAGGTAGGGATGACTCTTCAAACTGAGGAAAAGTTTTGTCATTTCTGGGTAACAATATCTCATTCTTGAGTAAAAGTGTCTCTGGAATGTTTAGTTCCAGAAATTCTACTGGCACAAATGAGAGCAGCAAATTCTTACCTGGGTATTAAGCATCATGGAAAGGTTTATTTTTTATTAGTTGCAGTAGCAGATAAAGTAGAAAATATTCTTTTCAAAAGTCTTGAGAATTCATTTCTCCTTTCCTTCTGTGCATTATTTTTCCTTTACATGGATGCTCATAAGACAGCCCTTCCAGTACTCTAGCACCTTTGGCAGACTTTGAAGTGTATTAAGACGATTGTTCTGCATTTCCCTGAGCTTAGCCCCAAAACACAACGAGACCAGAAGGAAGGAAATGAGTTCGTCCCTCTGTCATCCGGAGGACTTATGTCTGCCCCCCATCCACTTCCTCACAGAAAAAGAATATGATTCCCTCTCAGAGACAAATGACTACATGTGGCTCTGGAGGAAAATAATTTCCAAGACATTGAGCCCTAATTGACAATTTCCAGCTCTGTCTCTGCTCTTAGGACAGTGGGGCTCAGCGATAGCACATTGCTAAGGCAGCCCTGGCAGATTGCCTCATGGCATCTCTCAGGGAAGGCTGGGCTTTCTAAGGCTGGTTTTAAAAACTGGGTCTGGCAAACAGACCACTGCCAGTGCAAATCCATGGAGAGCCCACATTTGATGTGTTCATGGAGGGAAATGCCTTCTCAGAAGTGGGAGGCTGAGCTGAGTAGTTGCATTCTCAGACAGGTCTGAACCACTGCCCTGTGGCAGCAGTCATCTCATCTCCAGCTGACGCAGGCTCCAGGGATGATTGCAAAGTTCATATGCAACAGAAATGGGCGCAATCCTTTAGCCATCTGGTATGTGGAATAAAGCAATTTTTGCTACAGCAGTTGCTAATCTTTGCCTGGCAGCTGGGATGCTGACCAGACACCCCAATTACAAAATTAAATAGTGAAAGGCATGCACACATCTGTCAGGAAACAAGCAGAAAGTGCAGCTCTTTCGATTGCTGGACACTACCAGCCAGATAGGTGATACACTCTATCTAGAGCCAATTTCATCACGCTCCTAAATGCTACGTATGCAACTGATGCTTCTGAGTCAGTGGAGACAGTGATTATAATGACCTGTCAGGTATTGCCCTCATGACATCCTGTTGCCCCCACTGATGTAGTCTGGAGGCTTTCAGAGTTGTAGGTACTCCATGTACCTGAAAAGAAAGCTGAAAAAGCAACATCTCTGTCCCTCTTTTAGGAGCATCCTATCTTCATTGAGAGGGCTGTGCAAAGAGAGGGGAGCAGGGGAGTCAACTGGGTTTGGTTTTTCTCATCTGCAGAGTGGTAGGGATGAGAAGTAGAGGTAAAGGGAGTGAGTGAGTTACACGCTGCTCCTTTATAAGAAAGAAATATTTAGGCTCCTGTCTTCAGGAATCTGCCTTATGACTCATGAGTGGATGAAGGAGAATGCCAAAAATCAAGGTCCAGTACCAGAAGTGACGGAGAAGGAACAGAAGACCATGTCTTGGAAGCACTGGTGAAATTTGGTGGTTTCCCACTCAGTACTGCTCACTGTTTTGCTTTTGGAGCTCCTGCACTGAAATCTGTAGCTCACCTCACATGTTGTGTACTGAACTGAAGCCATATGTCACACCTAGATCTTATGAATCTCAATGCAACTGAGACCCTTCTGGACTTGATTCTAAATAATATTCAATTCTTGTCTGGTGAGAGGGATGGAGTGGACTGTCTGGGAGCCAAGGCAGACCTTGACATTGATAGGAAATCAGTATGAGGCTGGTTACAGTCCATGGTACCCACAACACAGTCTGTTTCAAAGTCCTCTGAGTGACAGGTCTGTCTGTCAGTATTTAAATGCACTGGAGGCAAAAAAAACAAGGCAAGTCCTCTAAATTTGTTTTTCCTGCTTTTTGTTTCTTATAAATATCTTCCAACAGTGATCTTATTTGTATTGTTGTACAGTTATAGGGGATGGAAAAACAGTGCAAAACCTGGCATTATGTTCCCTTGATTTTCGATCCTGTTCCCATCGGGATTTAAGGAGGAATTTCACAAGACACAGCCTTTGGCAGGTTTTGGTCATTATTTTTTTTCTGTCTCTGTTTCTGTTTGATACCGATGAGGCTGATGTTGGGAACTTATCACCACGGAAAGGGCTTCTGAGCTTTCGGGGAGGACAAGACCACAAATGTTCACTGTTTCTCCTGGATGAAAAAGGCAAACAGCATGCGTAATAGCCTTATTTAACCTATGCACTGCCCTTCAGACAGCCTGAAACCAGGCCTGCCAAGATGGCAAAATAGCACTGCTCTGAGTCTGCAAAAATAATTGGGATACTCCGCTGCTGCAGGGACTGTGTCCAAGCAGCGAAGACAATCTGTCTTTGAATGCAATCAAACACGAGCTTCTGCTCTGAGGGTGGGGGGAAATGCCAGGAGGACAGTGTGAGTGCTGGAGGGATGTCTGGTGACCCCAGGGCTTGGCAACGTGCCAGCCCCAATGACCTGCTGGGCCACTGCCGCTGCCTCCATTCCTGGAAATGATGGGAGTTTTCTCACTGAGACTTTTAGTCTTCTTGTATTTAAAAGATACCCAACCTTTTATCGTGGCTACTGATACTAACATTATTAACCAATTCTCATTAATATAATCCTTTACCTTGAATCATTACTACCAACAAGTAATGGGAAAATGACAATGCTCCATTATTATCAAATTTGTTTATGATTTGAAACAGGACAGACTGCTTCTTTCTGGGGTTGAAGAAAGTTTACAAACACTGTGGCTGAGCACCTGCTAGACCTTATGCTGGTTTCTGTCCAAGTTTGAGTCTAGCAGCTTTTCATCAACAAGGTGAAATTCTCAGCTATAATAGTGCTGGAAATTTGCTTCTCATTTGTTTTTCTTCTAGGTCCAGGAATGAAATAACACTATTAAAAATGTATCAAAACAAGCCTGGAAAAATAGTTACTTTAGTACAGAAAGAAGAATCAGGAGAAAGAAGTCTTGCAAACCACAATAATTTCTGTGCATGTGTACTCAAATCAGATTTGATCGGCAATGTGTATAATTCCTCCAGGCTCATTCTGCAGCAGCTTAAGCAACCACGTTCATCGAAGTGTAATTCTTGTGTGTTTTTCTAAGCCAGGTCTTGTCCTACTCTCCTCTAAATCAAGGAGCATGAATTCTTATGCATGTGGGTTTTTTTTTTGTCCCAGATGCTCTTGAACAACACAGGCTTACAGTCAGATCAGTTTGCTGAATAAAATTATTGGATGAATAAATCTGAAGAATGAAAGAAACTCAGGGAAACATCTTACCACTATTTCAGTGTCCTATCTGAATAAAGCTCAGACTTTGTGAACAGCTGAATCCACAGAACATATATTTCACAACATCAGTAAATATATTATTTTCTTCAAGCAGAGATTTTGAAGAAGCAAAAGCAATTGGATACTGGATTGCTTGTAACCAAGTTAGCAGCCACCACCACAGCTGGATATCATTGCTGGTGGTGTTTTCCTGGTATGTGGAGGGACTTGCTACCTTCTCAGTCATTCAGGAAGGAGTATTCTGTCCATTCTTCTGCCAAGCCTCAAGATATCTCATCAGTCCAGCAGATAGAGATAAAATGCAGCAGGCAGGAAGCTATGTATAGTTCCCATTTTATGTCTGAGCATGGAAGCAAGTAGGGCTTTCCTGACATCTTATAAGAAATACCTCCCATGACTGCTTGTAGACCTTCCAGCCTCTTACCTTGTTGCCCTGGTGACTCCTCTCCTGGTCTCTCAGGGTTTAACACAGAAACACACTCACAAGTAAACAGCAAACCCAAAACCTCTTCTACTCACAGACGTCAGGGGAGCCGGGCCAGCATCCAGCAGGTGATGACCAGGTCTAAACACATTTATGATTCACAGAGACCCACTGATGTATATACAAGAGTGGCCTGTGCTTCCTATCCCTGCGTCCTACTGGCAGTACTCCTGGATTGTTTCTTGGATCAGTCGCATTGGGGATGTCAGGAGGGCAGAACAAAGTGAAAAGATGGTTTAGTTATAAAAGGATGATGCATAAAATCATCACTCGGAGAGAAACCGAGCAGCTGGGGAGGGAGAGAGCAACAGAGATTTTAATTTCGATGTGCTTTTCTTGACCACTACTCAGAGGTCACACAGAGACCACTGCTGATGATAAATGAGGTTCATAGCCCTGCATGGGCCTTTCTCTGTAAGTAAATCCTCAGCCTCAACCAGCACCCAGGGTGGCAATTGTGCCCTTGGTCCAAGACTAAATGACATGAACCACAATTGCCTGAAGGTGTCGGCAACTTGTAGAGTGGTGACTCCTCCACACTCTGTTTTCCTGATCTGTCACAGCAGCAAGGAACATTTTCACAGAGGAGCAGCAATGGATGTCGCACGGGGATAGAAATTGAGGATGTGAATTTCAGAGTGAAACCAAAAAACAAAACAAAACAAAACAAAACAAAAAAATTGCTCCAAAGGAAAAAAAAGGGAAAGTACAAATAAGGTTTCAGCCAATAACATCAAATGTTGGGGGGAATCTTTTCAAAAAGGCAAGTGATGAAAGAATTATGGTTTTCTATGAAAAAGCAAACAGAAAAATTTCCAAGATTTTTTCCCAGTCAAAAATGTACTTTTTCATTAAAAATGAAAAAATCAGATCAAACAATCTCTTCCTAGTCCAGGTTAGATCTAGTATTTCTGAGGGGACCATACCCACTAGATGTCAGTCTATTGCTGTGCAATAAAAAGAAGTGAACCAGAAAAGTCATCAGGAGTTTTTTCAGGATGAGGATATTTCCACTGAGCTGTCTTCTGTCAAAAATGTTGCCAATATCTCCTTAATTTCTATAAAATTCCTCAGCTCTAGATTTCCAAAGTTTTTCAAAGTGATTGCAACACATTCCATGGGCTATGCCAGCCGGATATTTTTCCACTACTGCATCTAACCCCCGGCTGACCTTTGGTTTACCAGACATTTAAAAACTTTTAAACAATGTCTGAATAGCATATAGAAAGAGTTTAGCAACCCTCTTCATCTCCCCTTCAGTCCATGGTTGTACTTATTTTCTAGTGATGCAGAAGAAAGCACCTTGTTTAGTTGATGTAGGTATGTACAGCAAAAAAATTTCTGCCCTCATGCAACTGCTTCTAGAGTACTGCATTGAGGTCTGGGGCCCCCAACACAACAAGGATACAGAGCTATTGGAGTGGGTCCAGAGGAGGGCCGCGAAGATGATCACAGGGCTACAAAGATGGGTGGAGGGAGATGGACTTGTTCAGCCTGGAGGAAAGAAGGCTCTGGGGAGACCTCATTGCAGCCTTCCAGAGCTTAAAAAAAAAGGAAGGAAGTCAACATTTTATGCTGTCTGACAGTGATAGGACAAGGAGTGAATGGTTTAAAATCGAAAGAGGGGAGACTTAGATTAGATTTCAGGGGGAAATTTTTCACTGAGAGGATGATGAGGCACTGGCACAGGCTGCCCAGAGAATCTGCGGGTGCCCCATCGCTGGAGGTATTCAAGGCCAGGTTGGATGGAGCCTTGGGCAGCCTGACCTGGTGGGTGGCAACATTGCCACAGCAGGGAGGTTGAAATTAGATGATCTTCAAGGTCCCTTTCAACCCAAGCCGTTCTATGATTCTATTGTATCTTTCTGCAATATTTTATACAGCTGAAGTAAACATCCTTCGCCCTCAAAACAACATATAAATACAAATGGGGTGTATTCTGTGAGACACGGCATCCAAGGAAAAAAAATCTGTGATTCTCCTGCTCTCAGTAGTCATGCGTTTTTCAGTGCAGGTGTTGCAATCAAATGCGAAAGAAGTCACTGAAGATAATGCTTACAGAAAAAGATATTAATTCCACCACATTTGTGGAAATGCTGTGGTACTGTAAATGGCTCACATTGACTTTCATTCCTAAATTGACTTCTGTGGAATTTCTAGCATTCATATAATCAAAACACATGACCATCAATTTCTAAATGCCGTGGTCTGAGTGGTAAGCTGTTTCATATACTGCTTGTGTCTGCACCAGTATTGTTTGTGCCTGCTTCAGTATTGCTTGTCTTCCAGGGAAAATACGTAAGATTTACCTCTGGCAGTGAATGCAATGGCAGTAATTATTTAGACCACAGGTCAGAATGGTACTTTCCTAACTGCAAAACCAAAATTTTATGAGGCTTGTTCACATATTTCTCCTGCTGAACTAACATCTGAATTTTCAAAGGATGAAGACTCTCTTCCACTTACACATACGACAATAGAAATAAGGGCAGTTCAGATTTTCAGTATTCTGTATATAGCAAGCAGGCATATCTGAATAACACACAGAAGTGACAGGGTAGTATTTAAATTACAAAATCTGCTTGGATATCCAGGTTCAAGCCTTTTCTTGACACTCAGCCACTCGGTTGAGACTCCTCTGTGCACAGAAGATATTCTGTGTCCTAAGAAATGTCATAAAACACTTCTGAAGACATTTTTTTTTTTTCTGATTAATGTATGCCTAGTGCTTGCAGATGAATTTCATGGGCTTGCACAGCTCTTACATTTTTTTTTATAGTGGATTGAGAAGAAACATATTTTTAATTTTGATTTTGTAAAAGTAACAATGTGTATATCAGATTTATGTTTGCAGACTGGACAAAATAAGAAAGAACAGATCAGTCAGTCATAAAACTTCAAAGCCTCACAGAAAACATGAGTGAAAAATGAGAAATATACCTCCCCATATTAAATACCCATCTGCTCTCTGGTGGGCTTCAAGCTGTGCTTCACGGTAAGTCACTGGAGAGACCAGGGGACAGTTCTGGGAGGTCATTGGCCTTGTACTAGTAATGAGCAGAACACATTCAGTTACAAGTATTGAACACTCATATTTCCCCAACACATCACTGTGATTCAGTTGTACAAATTAACCTTCTTTTTTATCACCAAGAGAAGTGCTGGAATAGCAGAGAGGTGTAAATAGGTAGCTAGTAAATTGAGTCTCTTGGTGTTGACACAAGTTCAGTGCCAAGAAAATTGTCAGAAATGAGATCTAAGAAGCATGTAGCTTGCTCAAAGGGAGCCTAAAGAAACCAGGAGCAAAAGCATAGGAGAAAGTGCTAGAGAAATACATGTTCTGAATTGCAAACATCATTTCCAGTCACATTTGGCTTTCATTTACAAGTCGTGCTTTCTACATGGGGTCTGTCTCACAGGTGTAATGTGTTCCAGACAGCAGAGATCAAAGAAAATTGAATAAATCTGCCTATCGAGACTTAACATATGATGTATGCTGGAAGATATGATACAACACCTTTGGTCCTCTGTAGTTATTCATAAGTTGGAACATACTTGTATTTAAAGAGGCTCACTGGAGAACTGTTGTTTAATTTGTTCTAACTGAACACCTTCAAACCATCGGTGGCATTTTCCCTGTAACTGCTCCAGTTTATATGAGCTGTGACCTCTCAGGTAGGGCTTCTTTGTTTTGCAGCTCGTCCAGGACCCTTAAACTGGCTGTTGGTGACAATCATTTCTCTCAGGTCTTTGGGGACACAATAATCAAGCAGTTAAAACAACAGGGGAGGCAACCCAACCCTGCGATTTCCTTGTATCCTTTCACTCTTGCATGAGCTCTAGTCTAGAGGGTCAAGAGAAACTCCTCTCACAGAATAGTCCAGGTCCCTCCAGTACTTGAAAAATAATGGTGCTTTTGACTTCAAAGTTTGTAGAACGCACTGCAAATCCACATTTCCCTTTTTAGCTAGCCAATGAGGTTAGACTTCACGTATGAAATCATCTGGGAAAGATTTTCTCAACACAAGTACTTTGAGCTCTTTCCTCGACTAAAAATGGATTGATCAAATACATTTTCCTAAGTGATTTTCTTTTAGATTTGGCTCTGGGAGTCGGAAGTACAAAACAAGTTACTTTCAGAGGTGCTTGACAGACTAATGCTGTAAACGGCTGCTGTCCCAGCTTAGTGAAATTCCACCCACCTGCAAGCAGACTGTGATACTGCAGGCTGCAAAATCAGAAAAGAGAGGCAAGGGAGAGGAATGAAGCATTTTATGAAAAGCTGCAGCACTCTGCTAAGATATTAATTACAAAAAATCTTTGAATCCATTTACTGAGAAAATGAGGTAGTAGTAACTGGATAAATGTTTAAGGAAGAAGTCAGTTTATCAGCCAGGACAATCTGTCTTTAGACAGCCGGAAGGAAACATGAAAGGGACTAACTAGCAATAACCTTTTGTTGAAGTCAGGCTTTTGTACCTGAACATTAAAGATATGTGAGAGACATAAGACGAAGTAGACAGATTTTGCAAACATTGTTCTTTCTCTAAGCAATGTTTGGCACACTAAATGGGATTCTCCTTCAAGCTGTGAATTTAAGCTAACATTTAGATCCAAAATACTGCCTGAAATGAAATGTGTAGTGTCCATATTACTGATTATTAATTATATCCAATTATTAATTATATCCAATACGAATAGATTGTCATCTGATGGAAGTCTGGGACAATAAAGAGTTTGAGGATGAATTTTCCACTGTCAGGGCAATGCTTAGCAAAGTTGTCTTTTATGAACAGTACTCCAGGAAACAATATTCCTCCTGAGAATTTTAAGAATGGGAGATTGTGACATGTTGTAAAAAGGTCACAAAAAGAAATGAATGGGATTGCATTGTCCATATAAAAATAACAGAGGATTGCCAAAACTCATCATTATTGGCAGCCTCAGGGCAAATTGCTGCAAGTCAGGGTTGCTGGGATAGTGCAGGGAAGTTCGGACAAAGTCTGCTTGCACTTCGATGAGTTTTCATTGTTGTTTATTCATTTCTCACGTTCCAACATACTAAAGCCAACATTTTTCCTACCTGGATGGCAAAGTTCAGTTGAGTTAATTAAATCAGAAGCAAGAGTGATACCAAGTGATTTCATGGACTTTGTCAGCTGTGTTTTCTATGCAACGGATTTTCTTAGTATGCTCTGTTTGGAACATGGAAGAAAAGTTAAAATGTTGTTGCTTTTCCCACTTGTTTTCAGCATGCGGGATGAGTAATGCCCTTCTGACTGTGCCATCTTTGCAAGGAGATGTTTGGCAGCTCCTCACAAGCTTGACTAGGTAGGTCAGAACAAAGCAGCCTCAGGGTTCAGACAAGCAACAAAACTGGTGGAGTCTGACAAGTTACTGCAGGTCAGCTGAGCTACAGTAGTTCTGTGGGTTTTCATTACAGGCTAAGATACCTGCAGCATCTGAATTAAGAGTTACCTTCAATACAGGACAGTTACAATACAAAGACAATGTGAATTTTGCATCAGGGTTACACGTAATATGGATGTGAAATGGTTGTAAAATATGCCTTCCACTGTTCAAGACTAAATAGTAGGTCAAGCTTTGCCATCAGGATGTCTCTACCTTTATTTGCCCACAGAACTCAACAATCCAACCCAATTTTCACATCTAAACAGTCCTCCTCTCCACTTCTGCTTGGTGTGGCTGCTTTCATACCTTCATACTTTCAACCTTCAGATTCATCTGTCTGAGGAAGGACAACAGTTGGTAAGTAACCATGATGAAGTATTTTATGTCAAGAATGTTACTGTGCAAAGGTTATGCATTTCACAAAGGCTATTAAGAGATCAGAAAAGGGTGAGTTTGTTTGCTTTGTGCACGGATAGCAGAATATGAAGCCTACAAAATTAATTTTGCTCTGCTTTTGTTTGTTTGTTTGTGCTAACTGCTTTTTCTTGTCAGGGGCTTACATATTCAAAGTGGTGCTATTAAGTGAATCTTGTTGTATAATAATTGAAAAATACATTAGGCTTTTATCTGAGGTAGTGAGATGAACAGTTTTGAAAATTTATAAGTTGCATAATGAAGTTTTTTCGAAGGTCTGTGACTTTTTTTATGGAATTATTTATCAACGAACATATAGCACAAGCCATTTCCATTAAGAACAGCATAGTTAAAGTTTTAGGCTCTCACAGCATGACTTCATGAGAATCCAATGAAGTCAAAACATAGTAAGCAGCTAACTGATTCCCTCAGGCAGCATTAACGGAGAGGAAACTGAACTGCCCACATGCATAACACAGCTGTCCGCAGATTTTCCATTAAATGTTCTGTCAATTTGCTGAAGTTTTCTTTGCTTGTTGGAAGCAGTTAAGCTAATGTTACAGCAAAGAAGAATTAGTTAGAGGTGAGAGAGTAATACTCTGGGAGTTTCCTTCTGATCTGGGAGTTTCTCCTTGATTTTTTTCCCACTTTCCCAGCCAAACACAAGATAAACTGATACCTGCTTTAGTGCTGTATGCAGTGCTGTAATGTCTTGCAGTACCAAGAACCTATTACTAGTATTTCTTCTTATTATAATTATTATTGGTAGTAGTATTTTTGTGACACTCTGAGAGACTCTTCTGATTTTCTATCTTTTTGTTTTGAATCTATACTGTAAATATTGCCAGAGCAATGAAACCGTTTTAGAGGATAGCTGCTACTGATGTGGATACAAAACATCAAAAAGGGAGTGAGAAAGGGTGAGAAAGTCTGCAAATGCAGAAAGGGATATCTTAGAATATGTACTGCTGTTATGCTGAAAGTACACTTTAATCTGTAGTCACTTGGTGATGCTCTCGAGTTGTATTTCAGCTTTAGTGCAGATAATTGGTAGAAGGGAATATATTACTTTATTGTTCTTCTAGCTTCACTGCTCTCTTAGATGAATCCTGGATTTCAGATTGGGTCCCATCATACATCTCTCCTAAGTCTCTCCTGTATAGACTCAGTGAACTAGGACAGAATCAATGTGAATTCTTCTTAGCCAGAAATGATCAATCCAAGAGGTGGGATTCATCTCACTATTTCCAGCTGTCTAAAAATATCCACTGACAATTTGTTGTTCAGACTCTCTTCATTGTTGCTAGAGAAACAGAGACCCTTTCAGAGAGTACTTCATCTTAACCCACCATAAGCCAGGTACCCTACTATCCTTTGAATCCAAACACAAAATATTTTTTCAGAACATACACCTTCCTGTAGCGCCTATTTTCTAGGATGTGTTTGATCTTCATTATACTGACTCTTTGGATGAAACAAATATATTTGTAAAGAATAAATACTCACATGTGTGCTTTATGTTACGTGTTTTAACAGTGTGTAACCAAGGAAGCTACCTCTGTGATGCCAGAAAGTATTTATTGACTTCAATAAATTATATTTATAAGAAAATAGCTGCAAGTTACACAACTGATGATGTTGAATTTATGGGAAGTCAGTGGGTGTCTAGTGACTTTTAAACCAAACTCGAACATGGAGGTCTTTTTATTGGCAGTGACTTGTCTTTGCAAAATACTTGCTTGAAAGTTGTGACTTAGATGTTACTTGTTTCTTTGTCATCATGTTCTGACTAACCAGACAGCCTTAGGATTGTCGAAAATTGAACCAGTACCAGTTTTCCTTAAATTCTGAGTATATTCATGTACCTTTTGTCTACTCGTTATTTCTCAGAGCTTGTTCTTGTTCAAAGCAATTGGAATGTGAGGCAGCAGATCTCTTCTGTAGTGAATTTTGTGTTTGTATTGCAGAATTTTATTATCTGCTGGGAGAACTGTAAACATTATCAAGGAAGGTCAGTTAATGTCAAACATTATATTCATACTGTCACATCCTGAGGATTTGTTAAATTTAGTGAACTATATGGGGATGTAAGGGAAAAAGAGGGCAGTAATGAAGTCAGACATAATGTTGTTTTTAAATCCATCAATTGCTTCTGAAGAGTTTTGGTCTTACAGACAAGAAAGTTGTCTGAGGGCAGCTTGCAAGTCAAATACAGCCTCCTGTTGCGTTGATGAGAGAGCCACTCCTACAATCAAACTGTCCCTGAGGCTGACCTGAACTTGGAATTTTTTTTTTTTGATTTTTGCAGTTGTTTTGATCAATGTTGTTGGCAGATTTACCACTGTGGTATTTTCTGCTCCCAGTGCTAGGAAGATCACATCTGTAATAAGTAGAGCGAACTGTCTTGTCATTATAACGAAAAGGCCATGGCATGTCCATCCCTCATTCTAGGAAGGAAAAGCAAAATTATGATTGCAGATAGAAATGTTCCTAAGCTTTCATAAAAAAAATGTGCATGAGTCAGAGTCTTCGGTCTGTGTGCTCCATCTATGGAAAGAAATAATTAATTGCTGAATCAGTGATTCCCTCTCCAGTATATCTCTCAATCTCCATAAAAGAGTCTGATACATTGGATAAGACATTTGTATCAAAGAGTTGAAGAAATGCTTATTCCTATATTGCCTCAATCTCTTTCTGTTTTTCAAGAACAAGAAAACATTCTTGACAGGTGTCTCCCTGATACCTGTAAAATACCCTATCGCTTTGTCTGAATGACCAAAGGAAAATGCCTAATATCGTATGTTTACAAAATATTTTATGAAACATATGAATGTGAAATATTTGTCATACAAAAATTATTTTCATAAAACAAGGAGAACATATGTTTCCTATTTGATGTAGAATACAGCCCTGTCTTACAAACAGACATATAACATGGACTTTCTATACATAAGAAATTTTAATCCAGAATAGTTTAAAAGTATGTTGCTACAGTCTATGCCAGACACTGAAGATGTTTTCCACTTCTTCCTCCAATTGTTAATTTTCTTTCATGCACTTAGCAAGAAGAGGAATTGTATATCAGGACTTGATTGGTGACTGAATGTGAGTGGAGGTTTGCATTTTCGAGTATTCAGCATTGGCCATGTCTGGTAGAATGGGTGTCATCAAAATGTAAGTGGTTGTTTATGCAATAGTTACTCCTTTTATTCACTGGATTCACCATTTTTAACGTAGCTTATGTTGCTAATGGCATAGTAAAAGTGATGATTTTAGTAACCTCAGATCATAAGATTCGTTCTGTGTCTTCTGTTGTTTCTAGGCTAAATTCTACAAATGGGCATCTTTTCAATTGCTTTCAAAACTACAATGTAGATCAATGTGAAGTCTCAATGTAATTTAACTGATGTGTCCAAGTAGGATAGACGTTGTTGAAAGATGGTTGAGAGGCTGGACTTTCCTAAACTTGAATGCTTACAAATGAGTGCCAAGGAAGATTCTGAAAATTTCTTCTGCAGGAAACATAATTGTTATGATTAAATTTGGGATGGGTAGAGTGGGAATTAATTGGTAAAATAATTTTTTACAACAAATTCTGGCTTATTGCTATCTTCTGCAGAACCACAGAGCACATAGAAGTATTGAATCCTTAATGAGCTAAAGAATATGTAAATGAGCTCTTACAACTGACTTACAAACTTCTTCAGGGATCTGGGAGTGATACCGCCTGGATTTTAATCCAGACTTGCTTAGTGAATCTGGGTGTATTCTCCACATGGAAAAATGAATGACCACAGGGACTGTGACTAAACTGAGGAGCTTGTGGTACTTCATAGCTCCCTGAAGTAGGTAGACATCACCCATAGTTCAACCTTATGTTAGAATGAGATCTGCACAAACACTATTGCTTCTTCACCTTGATTTTCATGGGAATTGATGGCTTTGCACAGAACTATGGATGACTGGGTGACAGAATTATAAGACATTGATGGGGGCTAAATATCTTAGGACAGGAGATCAAGCAACACAATTCTTTACTCCAATCAATAGAACAGCATTATTTTTTGATCTTCTATTTGTAGTTGTTAATAACAGATCTGTTAAATAATGTGGACTATAGTGCAGTGACTAAAATGTGTAACTCTGTAGCAAGCTAGGAGTTAATGGTTCTTCTGCCAGAAGCCATTGCTTCAAGAAAAGAAAACAGATATATTTTGTAGTTCCTTATGCTTTAGTTTCCATCTCTTTCTTTTGTATGCTCTCAGGTCTCAGAGCCAGCTGGGTCCAGTGGTACCACAAAACTGCTGCACAAGGAAGATGGCCTGGGAAAACTATGAGATACTGGCTCAAAAGCAGTGATTCTTCAAAGATTTAAAGGGATCAGGAGTAGGTGGTAAGGAAGTAAATCATAGAATCATAGAATATGATCCTAGAGTCCTGTGCTGGAAGCAGCCCACAAGTATAATTGAGTCCAACTCCTGGCTCCACACAGGACCACCCAAAATCAAACTCTATGTCTGAGGGAGTTGTCCAAATGCTTCTTGAACTCTGGAAGCTTGGTGCTGTGGCCACTGTCCTGGGGAGCCTGTTCCGTTGCCAGACCACCCTCTGGCAATGGAACAGCCTGGTGAAGAACCTTTTCCTAATTCTCAACCTGACCCTCCCCTGACGCAACTCCATGGCATTCCCTCAAGTCCTGTTGTTGTCACCAGAGAGCAGAGATCAGTGCCTGTCCCTCCTCTCCCCTCATGAGGAAGCTGTAGCTCACCACGAGGCCTCCCCTCAGCCTCCTTTTCTCTGGGCTAAACAAACTAAGGTACCTCAGCTGCTCCTCATATGTCTTGCCTTCCAGACACTTTTCCATCTTTGTAGCCCTTCTTTGGATGCTTTCTAATAGTTTCATGGCCTTCTTATCCTGTGGTGCCCCAAACTGCACACATTGCTTGAGGTGAGGCTGCAGCAGTGTAGGGCAGAGTGGGATAACCTGCTAGTGGTGTTGGGCCGGATGCACTCCAGGATATGGTTGGCCCTTTTGGCTGCCATGGCACACTGCTGGCTCATATTCAACTTGTTGTCGATGAGAACCCCTAGATTTCTTTCTGGAGGGCTGCTCTCCAGCCTGTCATCCTCCAGTCTGTACAGAGAGCCAGGGTTTCCCCATCCTGAGTGCAGAATCTGGTACTTCCTTCTGTTGGACTTTATGTGGCTGGTGATTGTCCAGCCCTCCAATTTGTCAAGATCTCTCTGCAAGGCCTTTCTACTCACGAGGAATTCATCAGCTCCTCCCAATCTAGTCTTAACTGCAAATTTACTTTCAGTATGCCTTTGAGTCTTGCATCCAACTAATTGATGAAAGCATTAAAGAGAACTGGCCCTAAAATGGAACTCTGGGGAGCCCTACTAGTATCTGGCCACCACCCCAATGTAACCCTGTTTACTATAATCCGTCCCATCATCCAGCTGTTCACCCATTGCATTATATTTTCGTTAGCTGTGTGCTCGACAATTTTCCAGGATACTGTGAGAAACAGTACTGAAAATGTTGCTGAAATCCAAAAAGATTACATTAACTGGCTTCCCTTGATCAACAAATGAAGGGCTTGAAAAGCTAACTGTATCAAGAGAAGAGAAGGCACAGGGCAATTCTACTCAGCTGAGAAAAATCTGAGAAGTCTCAGGGCTTTAGCTGTTGTGACTGTGTAACCCCATGTTACATTGGGTCACTTTGACCTAGGGCCCTCACACTGGAGCATCAGGACACAGTGCCCCAGTTGCAATGTTGTGAACAGAAGAAAGATTTCTACGAGACTGACCCTGTCTTTTGCAGTTACTGGGTGGGTGACACTGAAACTAAACTTGCAAAATTAGTGGGTCATTTTAATCTTCAATTTCTCTTCTGTTAAAATTGCCTCCTCACTGAGCTTCTGAGCAACTGAAGGGGCCTAGACAAGTGCATACTGATATTCTTACTGAGTTGCATAATATTTCCTAAAGTCAGTTCTTCTCTGTATGAAGATCAATAAGAATCCTCATTCTACTCATCCAAATATTATTTCCAAGTTCCTTGCTCCTCCCCAGGTCTTTCCCATTTCATCACCACTAGGAATTTCAGTGGCATTGCTCAGTTTGTCATTGAGATCATGAGGAGGACAGCTATAGATCCAGCAGAGATTCCTCTAAAATACTTGAAATATCCAGTTTGGAAGTTAGTCATTGATTAACTGTTTCTAAGCATATTTACACCAGAAAATTAAAGATGCCAGTGAATGATCCTAGAATCATGACTCTACCATTTGTGCTATTTATGATCTATTAAAAAAGTTGTAGTTGTGATTTTGGCCCAAGCCAGGTAGCATTTTAGATGTTTAAGCACGGGAAAGTTTGCCATGGGCCTAGGATTGCTTAGGCTAAGCAATAAACACCTTAGATGTGGCCACCATGTTGTGAAGGGAAAGTAAGTTAATGTGGACATGGTTTGTGCTACAGAATGGATCTCAGCACAGATTTGTATTTTCTGGGTGAAGATTTTGCATAGTGGTTATGTTACTCATTTACAGTTTGTGCATTATGTATTTGTTTCTAAGTTATTTGTGAAAATGTGATGTAGAACAGTCCCAGGAAGTGTGTGAATGATACACAACATTGACTACTATGTTCTAAATGCTTTCAAATAACATTTTTTTTTTCCCGAAGTTAATAATGAACTGAGTTTAGACTGACCAGCTTCCAAATGTCTGACTCTCATTTTCCCCACTTACAAAAGGCAAGCCATTTCTCTGTCCTTTGCCAGCCTTCTGGAGCCTCATCTATCGTCTTCAAGCTGATGGCTTTGAAATGGTACCAAATCAACATTTATCACTGCTTTTTCATTTGCTATTTCCCTGTCCTAGACTGGATTCTTGTACTCTTCTCATTAGCAGTAACAATGTAATACCTTTGAATTTTCAGTGTCATTGTGAGCTTTCCTTTCCCTTCAGGCAGGGAATCATTTATTGACAGGCCTTCAGATAATATCTTGAGATGGTGCGCAGATTTTTTTACGAATTTGAGTGTTCTGCATAGCTGTAGGAAAAGTAAAACATTCACAAATCTTACATATGATCTCAGAATAAACCTCAGTATTTTGATAGTTGCTAAATACATTTGTGTGAGACATATGAGAAAAAGCAGCAATGAATTGTGTCAAAAGCTTAAAGCCTGTTTTGTTTGCCTCAGTGATTCTTTTAGGAGTAGTTACGCTGTTTAACTAAGGAAAGAATGGCTTATGTATGCATATATGACAAAGTGTACAGAAGACCACTTTATCATTTTTCAAAACCTGTGCTGAATAGTTAGAGACAGTGTTATCCAGATTTTTTTGGGGGGAGTGATATGAATGACTTACTTGGTAATGGAATTGGCAGAAAAAACGTTGGCTAAGTGCTTGGACTAAGAGCTTTGATGTAATATAGCTGGGCTTTCAAGGCCTTTATTGCAGTCTTTTGGATAGGCAAGAGATCCAGTGATTACTGTTCCATTATATCAGTCCCAATGGGTATTGTATGCTGATCCCCGTGAAGTTACTTAAGTGAACTAACTTCCAAGAACTTATAATTTAGCTAATACATTGTTTTTTCCCATTCTGGATTAGATTTTTTAATTAGTCTTGCATAGGCCTGGAAATTACATGTATTTCGTATTTATTTCTGGCAGTAATGTGAATGTGCATCTGAGTCTTAATGAAAGTAGAAAAGCCACTTTAATCTTGTCTACATCAATTTCCTTATGATGGAAACATTTTGTTTTCATATGAGCTCTAGTTAAGAGCATTCTTAATAATATGGTTTATGATAGAATCATTACAGAATTTTATGTATCAGAAGCATAGTTTGCCCACTGAGACATGATGTATTCATCATCTGTTCTCTCATGTAGAACATTTTTAATTATAGTCTGACATTTCATAAATGTTCTGACCTGATACTCTGAAATGGCATGATAGAACTAGAATGCTCTCATCACAAAATAACTATCACATTTTTCTAATAAAATTCAGTGGTTCCTCCTGGACATTGCATGTCTAAAATCATTGTTATGATATAGATGCTTCCACTCTACCTGGATAGTGTTCAAGAATTTACTGACTTCTGTTATTGGCAAAAAAATGGCGAACGATTTTATCAAAATGTTGGTCAATGGTATGGAAGACACAAATCAATGTCTCAGAGTAGGATTTGTCTGAGATTCAGACACCTTAAATACATAAATTTAGATGCCTCTATATGTGCTAGGTGTTTCTGTTAAGAATTCAATGGCCTTTGGAGGCCAGGCACTACGACTTTATATTGCCTATAGATTGCCACTAGATTGGCTAACTATATGGTAGCTACCATTGAGGTGCCTCTTGGTATATGAGGCACCCTCACAGCACATACACAAGGCAGCATGGTTACAGAAGACCTGGGTCCTTGTGGAGCAGCAGATTGAAGAGAAGCAGGATGCTCTCCCTGAAATTATAGAGAAAACAGTAAATGCTTAAATTTAGGTAAATTAATCAAGCCCTTGACATTTATTTTGGGATATCATGAAGAGCTCTGTAGGCTCCACTGACTGAGTTGACTAGAACGTTGTTGTCTGTGGAAAGCTTATACAGCTGGCTCACATGTGGATGCTTATATGTAGACGTCTGAATTTAGGTATTTGAATCTGGAGCCAAATTCCAGTGTGGTACAGAAACTGAGAGTGTGAGAACAACTTCAAATATTATGCATTTGAATACGTGTAGATGTAACAAAGAAAAACACTTCCACGTTTAGAAAAATAATTTCTGTGAGGTTCATGGAATACTCGTTTGTAAATCATCTTTTAAAAATTCTGTATCTCATATCTTCTATACTGTTCTTATTTTCCCCAATTGCTAGAAATATAATCTCTAACCTATCAGAGCCATTTTTTGACTTCTGTGAACTCATGGTTTGCTGTAGATAGCATCTGTAGTCCCACTTATCAGTCAAACCTGTGGTTAATAGAAATGGATAAAATATTGCTTGGAATATACACTTGAGAGGGGTTCCTTTCTTCTCTGCGTGGAAGGACATATTCTTTAACCTTTTTATGACTAAAACAACTCTTTCAAAGGTGTCTAAAAATTCTGTTGTGAGTTCTGCATTCTCAGCTTTCTCTGTCTGTTGACAAAGCTCCAGAGAAGACAACTAAGGACAGAATTATGGAATAATTGTATGGTAGGGAAGGCTAAGAGTTTTCCAGTACAGTTGCGTAAAAGCTTTGGAGGGCACATAAATGCTTTCAGATGTATTAGGAAACCAACCTAGATTTTTTCAACACTGTCAACAAAATTGCCTGGAAGTAATGCTATTCCATTCCTCATCATGCAAAAGATAGGAAAATGAGCCTACAATTGAAGCCTAGTTCTCAAATTTACCTTAGTCAATTTTTACGAGTAAGTGGAAAAAAGTATCTTTCAACTGCATTGCAGATGAGCATTTCTTCTTATGCAGGAGACTTCACTGTTAGAGAGACTGCAGGATCAGTCTCCAGTTGTCAGTGCCATCTCCTTTGTTACTCATGGAAATGGAAAGCAGCAGTCCTCACTTGCGGTGGATCCCAGGGGATGTGATCACTAAACTAAACTAAATGGGAAGTTTGCTGACTGTTCTTCTGTTTGAACAGAGTTTGACTGGAATTAGTTGAAGACAAAAATATGAAAGCTAAGGCAATCCCTTTGTTAGCACTGGGACAATACTGAATGAAGCATCTGAAGAAGGTTCAGTGTAGGGCCACTGTGACCTGCAGTCACATTAGACATTTCTATGTTGTTGGTTCAACACTGTTACATATCTGTAATCTCAACAGGTTACAAATCTCATCTAGTTTGGCATTAGTCACAGACTGGTAATCCTGTTTTATGTTTGCAGCTGATGTCATGACACATAGTTGAACTGAAGAAAGCAAAAAATTTCAGTAATGCTGGGCTTGTTTTTTGATGTATTCTTGGTTTAAACAGTGTTCAAGATTTGTCTCATTTTAGTAAAATGGAAGTTGGGAACTCTTTCAAAGAAGTGGATCTTGACAGCATTAGCAACAAGAAAACATAGTGTTACCAAAAGAAGAAACTGGCAGGCATTCTGCTTTTCACCGCAAGCAGGTAACACACATAAAACAGCATGGTACATAAATCAAGGTTTTGCCACTGCCTGGTGTGCATTATGGCATTGGTACTCAGTTACAGCACCAGCTCTTGCTCCTTTATTTTTGGAGAAGGGTTGTTCTTTCTACCACTTAGCGAAATTAAATTGGTGAAATTATGATTTGGGTCCATTTTAGGAATAATCTGGGGCACATCTGAAGCCAAGGCAAAGTGGAAAGTATGTTTCCAGTGGTTCTGGGCAATTTCAAATGGCACTGATGGCAGTACCTTTGGGTTCTTCCTGGAGAGAGGAATGGGTTGGAGGAGATGTCTGTCTGTCTGCTACCCCACTGTGCTTCCCTGGAAGTGGTGGAATTCCATTGTAATTTATAATGAATTCTTGCCAAAAAATATTTGCCTAAAAAATACAGTTTAATGGTAACTGGTTTAATTTCTCACTCACCTGGTGCAAGAGCTCATTAGGATTTGAAAAACAAGTACATAATTTTCCTAAGAAAGTAACTGATCAGATCACTGAACTCTGAAATTCTTGCCATGCTATTAATACCAATTAGAATTATAGAATTGTTTGTGTTGGAAGGGGCCTTTAAAGGTCATCTAGTCCAACTCCCTTGCAATGTACAGAGACACCTACAGCTAGATCAGGATGCTGAGAGCGCCATCCAGCCTGACCTTGAATGTGTCCAGGGATGGGGCTTCTACCACCTCTCTGGGCAACCTGTTCCAGTGCTTCACTACCCTTAAAAAAAAAACAAAACACTTTCCTTATATCCAACCTAAATATCCCTTATTTTAGTTTGAAACCATTCCCCCTTGTCCTATCACCTCAGACCTGCTAAAGAGTCTGTCCCCTTCCTTATTATAGCCCCCCTTTAGACACTGGAAGGCCACTGCCAGGTCTCCCCAGAGCCTTCTCTTCTCCAGGCTGAACAGCCCCAGCCCTCTCAGCCTGTCCTCATATGACAGGTGTTCCTTCCTTGGAGCACCTTTTTGTGGCTCTCCTCTGGATGTGCTCCAACAGGTCCATGTCTCTCCTGTGCTGAGGACTCCACATCTGGATGCAGTACTCCAGGTGAGGTCTCACCACTGCATAGCAGAGGGGCAGGATCACCTCCCTCGCCCTGCTGGCCATGCTTCTTTTGATGCAGCCCAGGATTCAGTTGACTTTCTGGGCTGTGAGGACACATTGCTGGCTCATGTCCAGCTTGCCATCTACCTGTATCTCCAAGTCCTTTTCGGTAGGGCTGTGCTCTATCCTTTCACCCCTCAGCTTGTATTGTATTCTCTTATCTATGTTATATCTTGCTGTCACTTTCAAGTTAACTTTCCTTGTGGTTACATCACTTGTGTTTTCATATGCTTCTACTACATCATCATGGATAACTTTGGAAAAGCTGCACTGTTTAGGAAGTGCACTATCCATTATATAGTATCATTCAGATGTGAGATGAGCCATGTAATCTTTATGGTTGTTTAAGATTTAATTTAAGATTTCTTTCTGAAAAGATCCTTTTGTCTTCATTGGTAGATAAAATCCAATTGGATTGGCTTCACGCACATGGCCATTGTCCTGCCTCTATAGGACGATGTGACTTTTCATGCTGATGACTAGTTTCAGTTTCTTAGCTTATATTTAGTCAAACTGATTTCCTGCCAGTAGCCCGCCAGTAGCTTTCCCTTTCCCTTTCCCTTTCCCTTTCCCTTTCCCTTTCCCTTTCCCTTTCCCTTTCCCTCTCCCTCTCCCTTCCCCTTTCTCTTTTCCTTTCTCGCTTTCCTCAGCAGAACAGAAATCTTATAATTGCTGCTTGCCTCTGCTTTAGCCGTGGTGTTTTATTTTGCTTTGTGGACATACTGTCTGTCCTGTAGACAGTTTTGGTGTAATGTTTATGTTCATAAATACTCAGAGCTGTCTCCATCAAGACAAAGCTGGACTTATCTGCATCCCCTTCTGCAGCATGTGGGCTGGCAAAGGTGACACAGCAGATCTCAATGGGTTCATTATGTGTGATAGCTAAAAGCGCTTCCTTACATTATTTATAGATAGTAACTGATAGAAGTTGGACTGTGTAATGGAGTAGATTACTCGATTTGTTGTAAACAATTTCTTATTTCTTAGGAGAAGACATTAAAGAACTACTGTTTGCAATCCCGCAAACTGGCACAATTTCAGTAGTTTTGGTCAACTCATAAAATTGACAGCTTCCAGGGCAGTGTGAGCAGCACCTTCTATTTTCCAGCATTTTTCCCAGCCTGCTACAACTGTAAAGAAAGATCATGAATGGATTCATTATCAATCACTGAGCCGATGCCAAGTAAAGATACACCAGAGCTCTCTTCCACCAAAAATCTTACAGACTTGCTTGTGACCTTGCAATTCTGGACTCTCAGTGACTTGGCAACTGTCATAGTGATCTGTCTCACTTGTAAAGGGTGGGAAAGTGGTGGATCACATGGAATGAAATCACCCAATTCACTCATCTGACAAACTGAATTAAGATCTTTCAGAGGTTATGAGAATTCTGTATTAAAGAGGTTCACAGAAGTTCTCCTTTGAAGAAAAGAGAAACTTCTCAGCTCCAGAGTGTGTTGAAGTGCCTAGGCTAAATCTTGAACGTCAGGGAAGGAGAAGAAAAGGGAAGTCTTATGGTATCAGTGGGAGCTTGAGCATGAGGAACATGCCTAATGCTAGGTTTTGTTAAAAGGGCCATGTTGGAAAGAGATTGTCACTTGGCTGCAAAAAGATAGGTCTCTGACAAGCTGGTGAAAAGAACACCTGCCCGAGGATGGTTGCCAGCTTTCTTTTTCTTGATACCAAATAAATGTCCCAGCTATTTTAGGATCCAGCCAGTGATGATGAACACTCTCTTACAAATGAGAGTTGGAAGGGAATCACTTGCTCCTGAGTTTCACTCTAGCTCTGCTAAAGCCTGGCCTGTGAATTCCTTTTTGGGGAATTTATAGACCGCTGGCGCATCAAAAGGTTTTTATGCCAGCCCTGTCTCCGCTGGTAAATAAATTATTCCTCATGAAAAAAAAATGTATGCTGACATAAACCCATACACTATAATTTAGATTTCAGATTAGGAGCATTACTCTGTGATGCGGGTAGCCATCGTGTTGATTACACTGCAGTTATGCTATGTAGTTATTAGTTGTCTCTCAGTAGGTTGTGTTTTGGTCTATACACAAAAAAGAGTCTGAATTTGCTAATTTTCAAGATTACTAGTTCATATTTGTCAGCTGCCTAAAAATCATGAGTGTTAAACAGAAAATCAGTAACATAAGAAATTTTCCAACAGATTTTTCATTTGATAAACTGACCAGAAGCTAAATTGAGCAACAAGAATAGACTTAAAAACTTGTCTGTGATTGAAGGACCACATTTCACCCTGTTATACATGTGTAAGTTCAGAGTAGCTCCAAACCTAGGAACTTCATTGTCAGAAAGTTTAAATGTAGAAGCTCAGTACATTATTCTTGTCTCGTGAATGGAAATATTATATTAATTAAAAAAAAGTCAACTTCCTCATAAGTAAGATTTCTATCCAGTGGAAAATATACTAATAAGAACATGACTCAAATGACTTTTCTTTCATGGATAATAATAGGGAAGAAGTAAAAAGCATATGTGCACTTGGTCAACAAAGAACAGCAGCTTTTATAAAGCACTCTAAGATACTAATTTTTACAGCTGTGCACATTCCCATCCTACCTACTGTAAACTAGTGAGACAAAAACTGATTAATTTTCACACTCTATCACAATTAAAAAAAAAAACCAAAGAACTTCTACTATTTGCTTTATTTAAGCATTGCAACTGTCACAGATTAGTTGTTAAAATTACTATTGAAATAAATTTCCCTGTAAATTTAAAAGAAGATGTTTTATTTCATCACAGGCAGAATTTAAGACCTTGAATAAATCACTATTATCATTACTTGAAAAAATGTGATTATTTCTATTTGCTGAACAACCAAGGAAATAAATCTCTAATATGTTTTGACTGTAGAAAAATAGTTTCATCTGTGTTTTGTTTATATCATTTCTCTAGACTTACTCTGTAGAGAACAGGTGGTTTGAGGGAAAGGAACTCATAAGCTGACACACAAAAATACGTCATATCACAGGCAAGATCTCAATTTAGCAGTTCTTTGATTTTATATTTTTCAGATTATTCTGAAAGAGTATTCAAGAGGTTATTTAATCCATCTGCTTGGCTAATCGCTGGCATTTGGAGATTTATATCATTCTTGACTCAGGTGAGTTACACCTGTTCTTAAATCTTCAAAGATAGAGCTTCCCTGACTATAGCAGCACTCTAGATGAGTATTTTTAAACTCTGAGATTGACTTAATTATTTTTATTTCCTTTTTTGCTGTTTCCTACCCACGACTTCTTTTTGTGTTCACAATAGAGAGTAGTTTATCTTTTTCTTTTCTACAGCATACTTATGTATATGAAGACTGTTGCCATGTCTCCCCTCCAGACTACATACATCCAGGTTTTTTTGTTATTAGTTTTTAGTCTTCTGAAAAATAGTCCTTCTATTTTTTTGCATATTGTAGACTTTTGTAGATCTTCTCTGGAATCTCTCCATTAGCTTGAATGAAGTGCCCTAAATTGCACTGTACTGTAACTAGAAGAAAATGTATTTAGTCAATTTTAGCTGCCAACAAAGTGGGAGAAAAACATAAACTTTTTTGTATTTTCAGTAAAGGTTTCTCTAAAATATGGTTTAACGGGAATCTCTTTCTTTCTCTGTTTCATATTACATTCTCTCTTCCAGACAGTAAAAATAAGTTTATATCTTGGAGACTATAGTTGAGTAATCATAAAAAAAGTGTATGATGTCAAGATGAAGATAAACAAGCTGAAGGCAATCTGGCAATATGATAAAGGACTGATTTAATTGTGAGAAATGGCCAAATGGATAAAAAGGGAAACCCAAATAAGAGTAAACACAGATGAAAACCCTTCTGGTAGAGTTTTTGTTAACTCTTTTGAGAGAATTGATTTAGGTATGACATAGATAATTTAGAAAATATTTTCCAGAAAATATAATAGAAAATATTTGTAAATGATTAGCTGATTAACTGACAACTGTAGAATTGTAATTCCTGATTACTCTGTATCATTTATAACAAAGAATCCAGGTTAAATTGCATAATTAACTTTTTATTGTCACTTGTTTCTGAGGAAGTCCTTACACACCACAGAGTCTAGAGAAAAATATGCATAATACTAAGTTTTACTTATTCTAGCTACTGAATTGAGGAGTACCTTTCCGTTCTTAGCTAGTCCTTGGGCAAAAATTCTTCCCCTCAACTGTCATGGATGATAGAGCTCTTCCAGAAATCCAGGTGAGTGACAGTGTTCCATAACCTGTGGGAGCAGGCTGACACCATCCTACCCACCTACTCTCATATCTCCTTTCTATTAATTGCCTGGAGATCAGCTCTACCTGATCAAAGATCCTTTTCCCCTCCATTGTAAAGAGCATCCTTATGTTCCTCTGTCTGATCTTATGTTAGGGTGGACAACCCTCTTCCAAGCATTCTCTTGCTGAACACTTTTGTGTCAGAGGGTGTTTTTGCATTCACAAGGGAGCACAAGAATCAAGAAAGGAAGGGAATTTTTAGGCTGCTGAGAGTGATCATCTGCTGTCACAGGTAGCACATCACAGATGGACGGTTCTGGTGCATTCATAGAAAGTCTATTCACCACACCATAAACCAAGAAAATCCTGTGTTCCAATGTCCCCCAGTATGGTCAATATTGGATAGTTGACATCAAAAATGGGACAAGCCACAAATGACTCTCTAAACTGTTCTACCCAGGCGTGTTGGGTGTGACTGCAGGCACATTCAAGTTCCCATCAGTGCAACCTCCCCAAACTTTTGGTTTCCATAGAAAGGGAACCTGGCTGTTTAGGCTAAAAGGGAGCTGTGGAAGACTATGACCACTTGCCCTGCCTGGAGGCTTGGAAGATTTGGAGCTCAGAGCATGATCACACTCTTTATAAATGTAGCCTGTGCTATAGTATTATACAGAATATGATTTATTTTGTGAACCCTTCAGCCAGTATCTTTGCTGTAATTCCTGAAAACATCAGCAGCCAGAAGTCACAAGAAGAATGACTTCATTAAGGGGCTCTGTTGGGATCAAGGATTACCGTAATAGAAGATCTGTAATCTATTTTGACTTTGCCATTACATCAGATGAATGACTGCTATTTCTGCTCTGATGGTTGTTTACTCAGTAAATGAATTTAATTCTGATTCACTTTGTTGTACTTCATGATTTCTTTGCTTAGTGTTGTTTACATTGTGACTAAGCTGACCAAGGCTTTACTGTATTTTACTCAGAATGCTGTGAAGAGGGCTAAAGAAGTTGATGTGTCTCCCGCATATAGGGAATGTTCCACTGTGGCAAGCCACTAGCAATTTGATACATACTAACATACAAGAAAAAAAATGTTGCACAAAGCTTGTAAAACCTCAATGTTCAACCTACACTTCTTAGTTTCTCAAAATAAATCTTGTAACCACAGCCTCCATCTTCTCTTTTTAGAGCTTTTTTCATTTCCAAATGAGTTATGTATCCATCCTGACGGTCCAGGATGATTACATCTCCTTCTAATACAACTCTGAACCTCTCTGAGCTAAGCACAGGCCTTGATCATACAAGCCTTCTGGTCAACTGTATGCAGCGAGTGATGCAGGGTTGATTTCTTCAGGCTCTTTTATTTTGCCAGTTCATGCCCTAATGTAATTGACTTTTCCAGACTGGTCTGTTTTATAAGAAAAGTTAGTTTGTACCAACTAGGGAGCGATGAATGTACTCAAAGCAGTTACAGAAATGAGCAATGTTAAGCTTCACTTCAATCATATAGAAAAGTAGACACCTTCCTCCCACCAAGTCATCACTGTCAGAAATGACTAGAATAAATGCTTGAAGATGGCATTTTCAAGGATCAAGAAGAATTTTGTGCTGATGTTGGCTTAATTAAGGCCATTGAAGCCTCTGTTAGGATGGATAATATTTGTCACATTATTTACTTTTAGTCTGGGAGTGTCTGTGCTCGTTTGATTTTTCACTCATTAAACTTTCATTTTGCTGTACTGATAAACACAAAGCAACTTGGAGCTTACAAGGGAACATGACCTGCATAAGAAAAACAAGGAAATAGAATGAAATTACTGATACGGCATTTTGACATGGAACCTTTTGGATGAATTTTGTGGCCATTTGGAGAGCTGTGGCAGTATTGAAACAAGAGGACAAGGGCATGTATGCACCCAGGATTGATATGAATCCAAACAAGTGAGGAATAAAGAATAGATGGGATATATGTACCGTGGAGCAGCATTCTTATGGGCCTCATTAGTCTGCACAACTCAATTAACTGAATGTTATCTCATTACCACCTCTGTGGCTACCACTGATGTTTTCACAGTAATTGTGTTTTTAAAATTCTTTCCTTTTTGTGGTTATTTAATACTACCCTTCCACCTGGTATTATTTACTTGGAAAAAAAATGCACTCATCAGTGTTGCATTTAGTCTGTGTATTTATTTAATTATTTTAAAGAATGGCTGCTGGAGGAGCACCTGGCAGGCAAATCTGTCTTATTTTTAAAATAAAATATGTTAAAATCACTACTCATTTACATTATTGATTCAATGTGTTTTGCTTTCAAAATCAAATGCTAGCAACTGCATTTTACTTTAACAGTTTTCCCTTTGTCTTAAGCCTCTCTTTAGAGTTTTGATGCATTAACAATACAATCCTGAAAAGGCTGTTATGAAGGAAAATTATGTTTATCTTCACAGTGCAAGTTACTCAATCTTGTCTTACTTATTGAATAAATGCATAAGGTAATACTACGAGCAGAATCATTTTGATGATAAATGAAACAGAGCAGACTCTGTTGTTAAGTTTCTGAATCCCATGTATGTGGCAGATGTGAAAAAACTTTGATTTTGGAGATGGTAAAATGAACAGCACAAGTTTTTAGAATTGTTATTATTAAAGCATTCCACTAAACTTAAGAGTTGTGCTAATAAATTGCTCAAAAAATGAAGTGTACACAACAGTACCTGAAACTCATGGAAACAGACTTGCTGAATTGCATCTGTTGCCATTGATAACAAGTTTTTAGTTTAACATGTGTACACAACAATCCCACAGAAAATCTGTCCTGTAACTTATCTAACCACACTAATGTTAAAGAGTGCATAGCTACATTTTTCTTGTCTACAGCTCTTTCTGGTACATGATAATTTTTGCCTGTGCTAAAACCAAAAGAACAGGCTTTCCACAGTAAAAGTTTGCTACCGCTATATTTCAGTTTCCTTGCTCTTTTCAGTATGGAATGATACTGTAATACTTCAAAAATATTCCTGAATATTTTACATTATAGTTCATAAATCATCTTTGAATTGTTACTCAAACATTTCTGAATAAGGATACGTAACTTTTGGATTAACATTGTCCAATGATCTTTCGGGCTTGTATCAGCAATAATAAACAGTTACAACTGCAACAGTGTTTCAGATATCACTCCCAGTAACACAAAGGTATTCTCTATTACATGTATGTAAGACCATCTGCTAACATGATTCATGCATAGATAATAAGCAGCTGGATGTGCTCAATATTATAAATCTATTGCTCTGGGAGGTCGTTATTTTTCTGTCAGTTTTGTTTTGCATAACCCAAATAACTGAAAAAGATAGTGGGATGTTTGCAAACAAAAGAACCTGCTCCCTGAGGGCTATCATGGACTCAGGTGCTACGGATTTGTGTGGACAGTCCATAAATCCTTGAAAGAAATACAGGGCAGCAGTGAAATGCTTTTGCTTAAAAGCTGTGTATAACTCAAGGACTGTATAAAAATGTCTGTCCTGCTCATCTCCAGCTAACTGTGAAATACCTCATCTAATACGGGAAACTTGCGAACAAATGAAAAAGGGGATTAGTGTGCTTTTATATTCAGAAACAGGAACCAGCAAAGGGAACTAGAAATTGTGACCGTCCCCTCAGTGCCTGGCACTTTGGTAGAGACGGAAACTGGCCTAATGGTTATGTTATGGATATAATGGTTGGCTATGTTGGCGTTTGTGTTGGCAGAGCAACTTCCTATGCCCCTCTATGCCTACTCCTGTGTGAGCTTTTACAGGCAAGCAGATGCCAGCTCTACTTCAGTAGCAGTGAATGTGATTTGTCTCTTGTGTCTAGCTGACTCAGAGCACAGGCTGATCCAGCACACATGTGCTTACAAAAGATGGTGTAGATTAACCATTCATTTCACTGTCTTTAAAAAAATTTGCACGTATGACTACTTGAAGTGGAAGGGGACACTTCAGGCAGAAGGAACTGGGAAGTTAAAGCCCACTGTTTTAACCCAGCATGGCTTTAGTGTATGATGGGCAACTCTCAAGTGCTGGCACCATCAAGATCAGTTTTATCTGCTATTCCCAGTGTAAACATTTGAGCATGTACTAAAGGCCCAGCTGAAGCACTTTACACCTTGAGAAGAGTTCAGGCATGCCTGGTAACATGTTGGCAGCTCAATCTCTTTCTCAGGCAGTTTGGCTGCACTGGGCATGAGGCAGGGTTCCCACAGTCTAGTCTGCCAGCCCTATGCATCACTCTTCCTACACAGTCAGAAGATGTTTCCCACGCTGGAGCCAGGATGCAGCTGACATTGTGATCGTTGATAGGTATAAGCCTTAACTTAGACAGACATCACCTAAGGAAGCTCAGGTAACAGGGATTTTAAAAATTTCTGAGGGTGAGGGTAAAAAAGGAATGGGTAAGAAATTCAGGTAACTTTTGAGAAGATACTAACAAATGTAAATCCATGTCTTTATTGTCTTCTTATTGTACATAAGTAAATTTGTATTTTGGAGATGAAAGATGAATAGAAATGTACTGAATTTTCTAAAGTGTCTAAATGTCTGTTTGTGCATATTTTGAACTCAGCACAAAAATGAATAGTTATGGCAATTTCTATCAAAAAGTACGTAAATTCTGTCATAATAGTGTTCTCTAGTGCAGTACCCAGTTTTTGCCAGTGGCCAATAATAGGTGCTTGGGAGGAGAATAAACACATGATGCAGGTGGTGATGTTTCTCAGAATAATCTGGTCTCCAGAAGTCTGTGACTTCTTCACTTAAGGCAGTTTCATAGTCCCTGACTAGCAGCTCTTACATGAATGCATGCAATTGCTTTTAGGCTTTAGACACCCTGTTGAAATGAATTCTAGAGGTTAAGTGGATGTCATGTGAAGAATACCTCCTTTTGTTGATGCAGAATGTATTATTTGCTAACTAGCAAATAACCCTCATTGCCTGAACTGTGGGAAGGTTCAGAGGTCAAGTGCTGGATCAGCCGAAAAAAAGTTTTAGACTTAAGAGCCCTTATGCAGTCTAAATGAAAGCCTAGTTATCTCCTTTTGCCAAATGTGAGAACATATAAATATGATGATTTTTGAATCCAGGGCCTAGTTTTTGCATTTTCTACCCATTTCTAAGGAAAACATAAATCCTAAAGCATATTTGTTAAAAATGGCTGAAGCCGCTCTTTGAGTACCTCCCATGGGCAACTATGAGGAGCTGCTGTGTGGTCATCCTTGTGATCTCCCATCACCATCAGAGAGAATCCAGAGTGCAGAATGCATGCAGAACAACCAATGCAAACCTGTGATTTTAGATAGTTTCCCTCAAAGCATTTGAAATAACAGACATGCATGGCTAATGTTTTCCAAACAAACATTACAACCTGATTTGGCTCTTCTTAGTCTTTAAAATTTCATTTTCTTCAAAAATTCATCCAAAGTAATATATTTGAGAAAGATCTTAAAAGCACTGTGACTAAAAGGGCTCTAGGGAAACAAGATGAGCTGATCAGACATTTTTCTGTAGTTTGATAATTTGGCAGCTATTATTCTCATTTTTTGGTCCATTTAAAATATTCATTACTCTATAAATAGCTTGTCGGCTGAAGAAGCAGAGTGACAGACTATATGTTATTGGTTGGCCTGATTTACAAGATATGCTGTATTCTTAGTACTACAGGGTATCTTTGTGTACAGGTAGCTTTTGAGGGAAGATCAAATGGCTGCCTTTATTTATTTATCTCAAGATCCCTCAGACATCAACAGTCACAAACAACAACAACCACAAGCAGCAGTTGTATTTACTGACTGATGTTTTGTATAAAAGCAGTTGATCAATCAGTGTACTAATTTTATTGTATTCAAAAGTCCCTTTGAGTGATTGATCTCTTTGAGATAGATATGTTCTCAAGTACAGCCAGAACAGCTCTGATATTTTTCCTTCCCTAAGGTCCCACTGCCTTTCTGCGGGCATCAACAGCAACTGCAAGAAGGGAGCAGCGTGCTGCAGGATTTGTGAATTACTATATGGCTGCTCAAATATTAGGACAGAGTTCTGGATCCCAGAGCAGGTAGAATTGTTGTAGACATGTATTTTACCAACTACAGATGTAGGACAAATTAAATCTTACCTATGGTGTTACTGTTCACTTTGGCTAGGTCTACACTTCAAATTCTGCAACTGTAATGCTACTGGCACTACATAAAACATACTCACCCTTTTTATCCACACAAAGTAATAGCTCACAGAAGGAAGTGATGAGAGCTGATAGATTAAACCTGAAACAATATTCCCTGTTTTATACTGAGCCTAGAACAAATCTGTTAAGAACCTTCATGGATGATCTATGAAGAATGATAGCTGTAAGGTCACTAAGATTTTGAAAAACAACCATAGCTAAACAACATTACTAAAATTTGCATCCTTCGTGTTCCGCTATCTTTGAGAAAACAGTGATATGAAGTCCTGTGGTAGTTCTCTTGACCTTAAGGTTTTTGTAGCAGAGATCTTGAAGCTATAAGTAGGGATAGTGTATAGTCAGCACAGGTTAGAACTAATCCACCCTTTCCTCAGTCTAAGGTCATACAGATGGATATCTTCACCAACTGAAGTGAGTTGCTCACAGGCTTCACTGGGCAAATTTGGAAGACATTGAATTTCAGTGGATTTGAACTCCGATTCAAGCATTTCTGAAAATGCTTCCCTAACAGTTTCTTGTCCTCTTTAAGTCTGCTCAACAACTAGGAACAGCTCTGAGCCACCATCATATAATCAGCTGCTGTAATTTTTGGAGCTTACCGCGAAGTATTTTTGTGCTACTCAACTTGAATAAGCTGATGGCATCCTTTCCACCCTGTCTACCTCCCACCTATATCATTTACTGTCTTGTCTAGAGCAAACAGTTTCAGTCTTTGGTCTCCTCAAGTTTACTGCCATTTTTTCCTCACATTCCCCTTCAAATTCCCTACAGAAACTCACATTCTGTAGAATCTGTACAGGTATACTATTTCCTAGTAATAGCAAGATTTCAATAACTTAAAAAAACATATTGTCATGGCATATTCCCAGCAAAGAAATGTTGTTCTAGTAATCTGTGCACTGCTTCTGATACAAAGCTTAGAAATGTGAAATAAAATAATAAGCTCTTTTTTTAAGGCAATAGCCATGTCAAAGTATTGACAGTAAGTCTGTTCAGCTACAAACATTGCAGGTTTTAGTGACATATTTGTATGTCAGTTACTTTGTAAACCAACTTCAAATGATATGTACAGTTTTAAAATGAGAGTTTTGTATGAATGTAAGGCCTGTGATGGTGCACGTAGTTTACATTTGGATACTTCAACACCTTTTGTAGAAATGGACATACATGTGTAGTGTGTGGACATCCCCAGTGGCTGGGTTTAGCCGGGCTGGGCTGCATGCTGTCCTGGAATGGGCTTGGAAGGAAATGGGTCTGAATGCTATTGAAGTTCCCCCGTCTGCCATTGTTTCTCTGCACTCCTTCCCTTGTCCGTGGAGCTTTTTACCATGTAAGCTGACATATGTAGAACAGAATTAATAATTATCTGCTTCAGAATACTGGGTAGTAATGGCATGAACACACATTTGAAGAAGGTAATAGGAATCCTAGGACAACAGCTGCTGTAATATATTTATAGTCAATATTCTGCAAATGTTAAGGGCTAGCAGGTAACACAGACTATAAGGGCAGTGTCCTTCCTTCATGATGAAATAAAAATGTCCAACAAGATGTACTCGTTTTCATCTTAGCAAGCCTGATATCTTAGGTTTTCAACAGAGAAATAATGTGATTTCTGAATGTTCATTTGTCTGTCATCTTGCATCACAACACTTCTGTTTATAAGGCACTTCAGGATTCAACATACTGAGCTAAAAATTCTCATAAAATGGAATAAATTGTGAGCTTTTACACAGAGACCCGAGAAAAAACTGAAGTTTGGCAAAATTACATCTGCACATTTGATCTTTTTAAATCTCTATTTCCTATTCTGAAAGCTACAGTTACATCGTGTGTGTTGTGTGATGAAATAGACTTGGTCTGGCAGAATGGTGGCCACACAAATGTTTTTCCAGCAGGGTGAATCCTTGGATAATTCTTGTCAGAGTTTTTCCACTGGTTCCCCACAGAGGGATTTGCAGTTTCTCATGGAGGTGAAGGACTTGGAGTTATTTGGAGATGTGAAAATAAAAGAGATTCAATTAAATTTCACAGAATTTTTCACTTATCTCCAACAGATGAGTGAGACATGAAGGTTTAATGCATGTAGCTGTTGTTTGTTAAGACTGAAAAAGATGACTTTCCAGGACCTCCATTCTTTCGGGCTCAGGAATACATTCATGACCAATGGAAGGTCACAGCTGACACCGAGCAGCTGGGCCTGTTTTGAAACTTGTGGTCTGGGAGCAGTAAGATAAACAGCAGCTCAGCATAGTCCTACTGAAAAAAAATAGAGCGTATTATCCCTAACTTTTAAATAATTAGGAAAAAGTACCATCATATTTAGCATGGATTTTATTAGTTATAGCTTTTAAAGAAGTGTCCAGAAGGCCCTTATTTGTGAGAAATTGTTTCTGTTCTGTAGAAGAATAATGAAGAGTAACACTGCAGCAGATACATTAAGTACTCATACAATCTTACTGAAAATACAAGATCGGTTTTCACTTTAATCAATGATAACCAAAGTTCATTTCATGAAACCGGTTGTGAATTCCACCTAAATTCAGCAAGACTACATTTCAAGTTTTATTGTACTTTTTTTTTTTTNCTTCATACACAAATGGCATCCACAGAGCACTGGTCTCAAAGTTGAACGTCAAACCTGTGGTCCTGAACAGGGCTCAGGTAATTTAGTGTGGATTTGGCCCTTCTTCTTTTTAAAAACAAATAATGATAACATCTATTGGTTTTCATTTTAACACACTAGATTAGCTGTAATATTAATTTCCCAAAGTGCTCTGAGCAGAAGTATATAAAGTTGTGCCAAAAAGACAATGAATAATAGATCTGAAAAAAATGTTGGAACTACATGGATTCCGCTATCAGACTGCATTAGGCATAACTCATTTGGCAAATTCACTAGTTTTTGGGGAGTATTTATTTTTAATATTCTTTGTTCCATTTTTTTGCTCTGAGAAATCAGAGGTCCACATGCTCTATCGCAACAGCTGCATGGGAAATTAATTTGTAGTATTTACCAAAAGAAAATGGATTAGATATGCTATATATATACACATAAAGCTTGAACTTATCCTCTGATTTGTTGAATGTGGAAAGAAATAGCCTGAGAAATGAGGAAAGCCCTGTTGATTTCTTCTACATGCACGTTACAAATGTGTGTATCTTTTGACTTTCTCCTCAAAAACCTCCAAATCCTCAAAGGATTTCAGAACTACTTTCAGAGGAGCTATTAAATTTTGTTTTTTTCTATATTTCATGTCTTTAGAGTTTTGACAAAATGAGGATTGAAGAGATAAAAAGACGAACATAATAAAAAATTGAACTAAATTCCCTGTTCCTTCCCAAGCCAGATGTGTGTTTGTTTTTCTGTTTAGGTTTGGCTAAACAATTAAGAGTCACTAATATTTGTCTCAGTAAGTAAAATACAGTGTGTTTGTTAGACTGGGCTTAAATGTAGTACCTCTTCAAAAAAGTTCTGGAGAGGGTAAGTGTTTGCAGACATTCTTTCTTTTTTTTTCAGCTGCAAGCCAACTTGCACATTTTTGCTTTTAATATTATTGAGTACTCCCATGCATTTCTTTCATTTCCTAAATGCATGTTTAGCCTAGAATTATAAAAGTTCTTAAGTGCTAATGTATTAAATATTGCAATAGTGATATAATGAACTAAACCAAACAATGTTTTACAAGCTGTATATGGTCTTATCTTCCATGGGGCTCCAGAGCAGAGTTTTTCAATCAGGTAACTTTTACCACAGATTGCTTGACATATTTAAATGTTTTGTTTGTTTCCCATCATAAAGTGCTGTAACTCAGGCTTACAAAAGTACAAGGAACACTCGAAGAATATTTTTCTGAGGAAGAATGAATACAAAGGCCTAATACACCTGCAATAGGATCATTCAAATTTACAGACTGAGTTCTCTGACTTATGGTGGTTCAGTGCTGTGGTCAGATCTGTGGTTTGAGGAGAGATAAAAGGATTCTACTGTGAACTTTTTACTTTCTAATAGGTGGAGCAGTTAGGTAGCTTTAGAGTTTATCAGCATCTGAAGTAAAAGATATCACAGAATCAGAGAACGGTTGAGACTGGAAGATACCATGGGAGACCACTTAGTCCAAACCCTCTGCTCAAGCAGGGCCAGCTACTACCCTTTGCTTAGGACGACGTCCTGTTGTTTTCTGCATATATCAAGACCTGAGGCTACACACAGCCTTTCTGGGCAATGTGTTCCAAGCTTTTGAGAACTCCTGCAATTAAAAAAAAAACTTCTTTGAATTGAATAAATCCTTTATTTCATTTTTTCCCCTTTGCCTCTTGTCCTATCTCTGTACATCATTGAGGAGAGTCTGGCTCCATCCTCTAGACTCCCTCCCATGAGGTATATATACATTTATAAGATTTCAGTTATCTTCTCCAGTCTGAACAGTCCCATCTCTCAGCCTCTCCCAATATGACAGATACTCCAAGCCCTTCATGACATTTATGGCTGGACTTGTTCTTGTATGCCCTCTCTCTTTTAATGGGGAGCCCAGAAGTGAACTTAGCACTCTTGCTGTGTCTCACCAGTTTCACCTGTTCTGAGGAGAAGGAAAGATCACCTCCCTCAAGCTGCTTGCAACAATTTTTCTTGCAGCCCAGGATACTATGGACTTTTTTTTTCCAACAAGGACCACCTGGCTCATCTTCAAATTTTAGTCCGCCAGCAAGTGGAAAAACATCACCAACAGCTGTTCATTTGAAGTTGTTGTCATACCATTTGGCCCCCAATCTGCACTGGTGCATGTAGCTACTCCTCCACCATAGCAGGACTTGGCAATTCGCTTGATTGAATGTCATTATGTTCCTATCCACCCATTTCTCCAGTGTGCCCAGGTCTCTCTGAATCAACCACTCATTCCAGTTTTGCATTAACTGCGACACCGTAGAGGGTGAAAACTGTCCCATTGCCCAGGACATTAATGAAAATGCTAACAGTACTGATCCCTGTATTGATCTCTGGAATACCTTCCAGTGACTTTATACCTCCAGTTGGACTTTATACTGCTAGTAACAACTGTTTGGGCCTCTCTGTTCAGTCAGTTTTCAGTCTGTCTTTCTGTCCACCTAGATGAATTCAACTTTAGGGGGGCTTTGTCTTTCCTAACCCCATCCTGACGCATTTGGACAATGCGTTTATATTCCTCTCGGATCACTTGCACCTGTTTCTATCTCTTGTGCACTTTCTGAGTTTAGCTGGGAGTTCCTTTGTTCATTTGTTCGTAAGAATGAGGCCTAGAAGAATATCTCCCTTTCATCAATTTCTTAATCACGTGATAAAAAGCTGCCCTCTATGCACTCCAGAAGTTCCCTTGATTACTTGTGATTTGCTGTGTTTCCTGGGTGTGTTAGTCATATCCTTGATCATTGCCCCAGAGGCATGTAGTAACATCTAATATGCTCCAGGTCACTCCTGGCAGAATTGTTCATGCAACGCTGTTCCCCTGTAGAAGAGCAGCAGGGGATAGCAGTCACAGGGCCAGATAAGTCTTAGCAGCCTCTGATCCAAAACAAATAGCAAATCTTCCTAGATGATGAGTCATGTGGGTAGATGGAGACCTCCATCCCTGAAGCAAAGAACATCCCAAAGTAACCTTCTGGTGCTGCTCTGGGGCCCAGGCATTCCCGGTCCCTCCACAGCCACCAGGGCACTGACTCCCTTCTGGAGCTGCAGGTCTGCAGGCCAGGCAGGAACAGTTATCCTGGCACCAGAAGTCACCAGCATCCAACCTTTGCCATAGTGACAGTGTCCATTTTGCAGCCCTATAGCTAGGGACTCTCAGTGCATCTGGGAGTTTGGGCTCTAGTACCTGCAGGGTTTTGGAGAAGTTTCGGTCACCCTCCTGTGTACCAGTGCTGATGCTGCACAGTCTGCTGACCCCTTCCTGCAGCCACAACCACACTGAGGCCCCCAAACAGCTCCAGAAGTCTTCCAGTCATCCTGGGAGAAGTTTCTAGGAGATCTTGAAGCAAAGCCCAGAAACTGCTATGCAAACTGCTGCATGTTAACTACCTCTGTTAGCTCTGCTCTACTCTGCCCCTCTGCGGTGCTCAATAGTTTTAGATTGTGCTTCAATGTAGAAAAAGATAGGCTCATAGATTTCTAACAGATATAGATCCAATATGAAAGATGAACCTGGATGCAGGCTAATAAATAGAAATAAATAAAAATTAAAAAAAAATTGAGTGTGAGGTGCACTGTTTCAAGAGAGTTCATAGAATCATAGAATGGTTCAGATTGGAAGGGACCTTAGAGATCAACTTGTTCCAACCCCCCTGCCATGGGCAAGGACACCGCTCACTAGACCAGGTTGCCCAAAGCCCCATCCAGTCTGGCTTTGCATTGAGTAGAATCATTTAGGATGACAAACTCTACAGAAGGAACTTTAATTGCCAATATAAACCTGATAAAAACTAAACACTGAAGAGTGCAAAAACTTCCTAAATACTTGGTAAATCCTGATAACTAAGGTGTCTTTTTGTAATCTTCACTGATACCTAGATTAAACAAGAATTTATTAACATAAAGCAAAATCCAAGAACTTCAGTGCATAATAAAGGATTTAGCATCATCCTAACAGACCAAAGTAGAAATTCTCTAATACACTTCCTCAGCCCATAGCTACTTCTTATTTCTAAAGGCAGCTAAAACTCTAGCCCTGTACATCCAAGTCATTAACATCAAACAGATTTCTGATCAGAAATGTAACGTGAAAGGAATTATCTAAACACAAAAAGAGTCTGTTGAACTTCTAAAATTATGAAAGTCTAGGGAATACTCATTCACAGTTGGAATTAATACCCTTGTGAAGTGATTTTCATGCTATTCTTTATCTACAACAAAAACTATTTTTAGACTAAAATGCATATATTCTATTTAAAATAAAAAACACTTTCTGGCTTGTCTACTAGGTTAAATGGCTCTTGGTTATCAAACCATTTTTCCTCAGAGAGGAAAGTATCAAGCCATGGCCAAACTTGTTCCTTGTCTTACTGGGAAATACACTTTCCAGATCTTGAATCACATTTGAGCCCTTTCCAATTAGTTATCAACTTATTGGAACTTTAATGATGGAAGAGATACTTTTCCAAAATTCATCTTTGCAAACTGCTTCAAGCAGAGGCATCAGGTATAACAAATATGTAATCAGAGTTCCAGTTACCTCTGCATGGCCATGTAAACTTTCAAGTTGGACCACAGTAAGTATGTGAAGAACTGAGATAAACAGCAGAGGGTCTTCCACACTCTCTGTAGTTTCTCTATTCACTTTAAGGCTGTAATTTAATGATCATCTTACACCAGCCTTTTGCGGCTTAATCTATCAGGCAGCTCAGCATCACCCAATTGCTTTTTCACTCTCCCCAAGGTGGGATAGCAGAGAGAATCAGAAAAGGAAAAGCATGAGAACTCATGGGTTGAGATAAAGACGGTTTTCCAGTAAACCTAAAGTCACTCATCCAAGTAAAGCAAAACAAGGAACTCGTTTGCTACTTCCCTTTGGCATCAAATGTTCAGTCACTTCCAGGAAAGCAGGGCTCATCACACGTAACTGTTTCTTGCTAAGAAAAATGCCATCACTTTGAATGTTCCTCCTTCCTCCTTCTCTACCTCAACTTTTGCTGCTGATCATGACACCCATTTGGCCATTCCGGATCAGCTGTCCTGGCTGTGTCTCCTCCCAACTCTTTGTGCAACTCCATCTTCTTGCTGACAGAACAGCACAACAAATAGAAAAATCCTTGGGTCTGTGTAAGCACTGCCCAGCAACAACTGAACTTCCATTTATTATCAACACTTTTCATCAACAATCCAAAATGCAGCAACATGCAAGACTCCAAGGAAAAAACCCAAAACTCTATCTCAGCTGGCATGGCTGCCAAAAGGTGGCATTCAGGAATGTGTTTGAAGGTGGGTGAAGGAGAAGGGTGCACTGCTCCTTCCATTGTCAGCATGATTTTGGATGTTCTCAAACCAACTGTGAAACCATCCCCTGGCAGCACTAGAATGCACAAGAAAGGGTGTGGGGAATCCAGTGTTCAAAATCTCATTGCAGAACTAGTTGCTGTTAATGCAGACAGAACCTCATCTTCAGACCATGAATATTTTAAGTATTGTAATCTCCATCTCCCTTCTTGCAATTCAAAACTACTAGAGATTATTAGATTGATTCCAGACAATCAGAAGATAGAACTGATTTACAAGTGTTCTGCAATATACCAAGAAGAAAAGAGTCGCATCTGGTTCATTCAAAGCTGTAGTTATTTTTTTATTCATCCTTGTAAGTGTTGGTTCATTTTACTTTCACTATGTTGAAAAATATGTTTGTTCAATACATTGCAAATATGATCGACTAGATATTTCTGATATGCAACAACTTCTGGAAAAGTACGCCAGAAATTTTCCACAATATTTTTTGTAGTACTGTTCTCTTGAAGTGCTCTTGAACTAGTTCTCAGAAGGGAAACCATCACCGAAGTTATTCGTTCAATCTGGCTATAAATCAGTGGAGAAAAGGATGGGATGACCTAATCATTTTTTCCGCCTCCAGTATGGAGGTGTCTAAGATTTATTGCAAACTTAATACAATTTCAAGACTATGGATATATTTTTTATGACTTATTGTCAGGATAATGATAAAAAAAAAAGACAAACATCAATACAAGATAGCTTTATAGTGTCAGGATATTAAAATATGTCAGTCCAAGTTTTCTGTAAAATTTAAGTAGATTCATATGCATTTGAAAATGAGATATTTTCTCATCTGGGTTCTTTTCTAATATGTTAAAACAATTAATTCTACTACAGAGAAGCAATGTTTTTTGAATCAAATTAAAACATGACTTAAAAAGCAAACTGTAATTTCAGGATAATGCTAAAACAATGTAATTGTTTTCTGGATCACATTGCAGATAACGATGGCCTCGTTGTGACAAAGTATTAGTGAAGGACGTAGAAAAAGTACAGACCAGAAAAAAATCATACAGATGGACTTCTGTTTCCTTGTTCAAAGGTGTAGTCCAACTGCTCTTAACTTAATAGCTCCCTCATCCCAGGATTTTTAAACCTCAATAATAACTCCTTTTTCAAACTGAAAACTCCCAGATTTTACTCTAATGACTAGATGCCTACTTTTCATCTAAACTTCCCTGGAATTCAAAAATAAAGCAGGCACAAATTTAATATCCTGAGAGACTTTTCTGACATTACTGGGCAAAGTAAACTATATTCTTAGATGGACAATATGCCACTGTTAAAAAGCATGAACAAAAGTGAGGAAAACATATACACAGATATATGCAACTCTGAGAAGACTTTCTGAAATGTTGTTGCTAGGGTAACAGGAAATATAATTGAAAGGTTATTAAGGTGCTTAGAGGAGAGCTCAGGAACGATAAAGAAACAATAAAAGAGTGAGGGAAACCTCTCAGAGCAAGGAGAGACAAAAAGGTACTCCATAGGAGTGAGAAGGACTACAGAGTAAAGGGTTATACCAGACAACGAAGTGAAAGAAAAGGGAATCTGGAAGCTGGCCACTCAAAATGAGATTTGCTATATCATCTGTATTTTACAGATTGTGCTAAAGATGTAGAAGAGGAAGCAGTGCTAGGGGAACACAGCTGCTATTTAAGGATCCAGATGTAGGTTCAGGACTAATTGGTGGGAGAAGACACAGTCTGTGGGCACAAATGTCTGCTGTATCCTTGGCTCAACCTTGCTCTTCCTGTATATACAAGCTATGCATTGTGTATGAGTCAGTACTGATGTGGACTTTCTGGAATCCTGATCTTTTCAATGTGTGATAGAGGAAGCCACTGAAATTATCCAGGCTGTCTACAGGATGCTGGATCAATTCCTGAGGTCATAACTTATCACTCTTTAGACTTAATTACATTTCCTATTGTCTCTGCCACATTTAATTGTCATTTTGCTGTACCCTTCTAAAGAATGAGAGCTGAAGAAGCACATTCTCATTTGAAAGGCCAAGGAGAGTGTACCCCCTCTGATAAATGAGGAGGAAGAACTGACAACAGCAGATATGAAGAAGATTGTAAGGCACTTCCTTCTACTGACTGTGGGATTTTGACTACCACATGGAATACAAGTGGGAATAATCCCAGGGAATATCACACTTTTGGGATGAGTTGGAAGAGATGGAATGTCAACACGGTTGGCAAAAAAGAATTTGGAATTGGGAGGAGACAGTTTGTAGAAATGATCTGGAAAGAAGGGTGGAATCAGATAGATAGAATCATTGTCCCCGAGCAAATGGGGAGAATAGTGGACTTGAAATGATGAAGAAAATCTTTCTTCTAGAATGTTGTATTTTCAGGTTGAAACACAATTATTTGTAATAAATACCTTACATTACTAGCTTCCAGATAAATATATATAATTGAAGGCCAAATTCATATGTCAGTAAAGACAATGGCAAAATCGTAGGTTAAATCAGTCCAAAGATGTTACAAAGAGAGAAAATACTTCTAAAAGAAAAAAGAAATCTTGATTCGGCTTTATCTTAATAGCCAAAAATAAGTAAATTAAGTATAGGAAGGTATTTTTCCACATTCACCACTGTATTTTCCACCATTATTCAAATGCTCATGTTTCTTGTAGACTACAGAATTGGCTGTCCATTTGTGAATGCCTCATTAGCTATTCATCACAGTTGTAGGTGTTGGCCAAATATTTTTCTTGGACTACAAGTGTGCAACAGTCTTTTTTAATGCACTTGTTGCTTCCATTATGCTATTTCCTTACTGTTGGCTGCTGTTCTATGACCACTCTTTTTGCTTGTGAAAATTTGTTTCAGGTCACAGTGTTCATTGGCTTTTCTTCTTCAGAAGACCAAGCATTAGGAAGATAAATAGGTATGATAATTGGCATGGAAAATGGAAGAAACAATTTCATATTTGTAGTGATACACCTGTAGAGAAAAATGTCCCACAGATTTATAGCACAGGAGGTCAGCAAAGACCAGCATAACTAGCTTGGTTCAACTGACACAGCTTATAGATTTCTGGGATGTCTTATAAAAAAGCATCAGAACTCAGTGTTGTCCATGAAAATGAAGACAGTACTTTTTCATTGCTTATTTTGATTTTGAAAGTATCATAGAAACTTCTGCATACGAACACACCTATAACATAATGATTGTGGTTCCTCTAAACTAACAAATTTAACTGGACAAATGAAAATATTGCTGCTAGATATAAAATCACTCACTGGTTAGGAGAGTTCTGGCAGACTTTTGACTTGTTTACAGGTGAGGGGAAACTGTATAACATGGGTATTTTCCAAAACCAACTTCTTGTTGTTTCACAGTGAAAAAGTAAGAATGTGAGCTGCATAAACTAAAAAAAAAAAAAATGCAGTCATGGTGTATGTGTTACATTTGTGGCAGGATCTCCTCTTTCAAGGTAATATCTGAAATACAGGTCTGTGCTCATATGTCAAAGATTGTACCCACCTTTTGATGCCTTGGCAGCCTTGCTATTGCCATGTTTCAGACCAAGAAAATCCTTTTCTATGATTTCTTGTTAAGGCTTGGAGAAATTTATGTCTCTGAAGCTATAGCAGAACCTGGAGAGTGTGGAAGTTTGTGGGCTGCAGAGTTGGAGGCACTCACTCATGTTAAGGTATCAGGATTTTTTGTATCTACTTCCAATAGTAGGAATGACTCCTTTTGCATTTAGAAAAATGCCAGACATTCATTTCACTTTATGTATTTTGTTGTGCTTTAAAATCTTGTGAATACCACCACTTGAAGTAGAGAAGTAATTACATCAATTGCAACTGAAGAAAAGCACATTGGACAAATCTTAGGTAGTGGGATGTGAAAACAGCCTTTCTTTTCTTAGTGTAATTTAGACACATGAAAGTTAAGATCCTAACTTAAATAAGACTTTCCTTATTGGCAACAGACAGAGAGAGACAACACTTAAAGAGTGATTCAGCTGATTCTATCACCCTACAATATCCGTTTCTTTGCAGCAATATTTTCCAGATTTCAAGACTGATGGGAAGTTTTTCTTCAACCTTCTTTTCTTTAAGCTAAATAACACAATTTGTTTTAAGTTTTCCTCATAGCATACATTTTCTTAAGTCTGTCCAATTTGTCTATGGTCAGAAATGAAAAATGAGCACAATACTTCTGTTGAGAACTACATCAGATCTGAGTAGAACCGAAGGCTTACTTCACATGTCTAAACATCAACTCCTGCTCAAATATCCCATAATAGTGTTTGCCCTTTTTGCAGCAGGATAACAACATTGGGTTATGTTTAGATTGTGCTTGTTTAGACTGCTGTTAAGCCAGTTGTTCCACACCCAGTTGTTTATTGCTACACAAATGTTGAAACTTGCACTTGTTTTTGTTAAATCACATGTTACTTTTGCAGACCAGTTCTCCAATGTATTGGGAGAATTTTGAGTTCTAATCCTCTCATTCAGCTCTTTTAGCTGTTGGTATGTGTGGGAACCTAATGATGTTCAACAACATCAGGTGCAAGGTGTTGTATTTAGGTTGGGACAATCCCACACATATGTACAGACTGGGAAAGAACTTCTTGAAAGCAGCTCTGCAAAAGGACTTAGGCGTTCTGGTGGATGAAAATCATAGAATCACAGAATCGTAGAATCATAGAACAGCTTAGATTGGAAGAGTCCTTAAAGACCATCCAGCTTCAACATTTTTGCCATGGACAGGGTTGCCATGCAATCAGGCTGCACAGGGCCGCATCCAACCTGGCCTTGAATGCCTTCAGGGATGGGATATCCACAACATCTCTGGGAAACCTGCTCCAGTGCCTAGATGCAGTGCTCCAGATAGGGCCTCATGAGAGCAGAGTACAGGGGTATAATCACCTCCCTCTCTCTGCTAGACACTCCTCTTTCAATGCAGCCCAGGATACAGTTGACCTTCTGGCTTGCAAGTGTACACTACTGGCTCATGTCCAGCTTTTCATCCATGAGGACTCCCAAGTCCTTCTTGGTAAGGCTGCCCTCAGTGAGTTCTCCCACTCTGTACACATACCTGAGATTGCTCTGATCCAAGTGCAACACCTTGCATTTGGCCTTGTTGAACCTCATGAAGTTCTCATGGGCCTACTTCTCAAGTCTGCCCAGCTCCCTGTGGATGGCATCCCTTCCTTCTATTGTGCCAACTGCACCACTCAGCTTGGTGTCATCAGCAAACATTCTGAGGGTACAATCAATCCCACTGTCTATGCTGTTGATAAAGATGTTGAAGAGCACTGGTCCCAAGAAGGACTGCTGGGGAACCCCACTCATGACTGTTTGCCAGCTGGATTTAACTCCATTCACCACCACTTTCTGGGCCTGATTGTCCAGCCAGTTTTGTACCCAGCAAAGAGAACACCTGTCCAAACCATGGACTGCCAGCTTTTCCAGAATACTGTTGGAGATAGAGTCAAAGGCTTTACTAAAGTCTAGGTAGGCTACATCCATAGCCTTTCTCTCATCCACTAGGCAGGTTACCTGATCATAGAAAGAGATCAGGTTGGTCAAGCAGGATCTGCCTTTCATGAGCCCATGCTGGCTGGGCCTGATCCACTGGTTGTCACACATGTTGTGTGATCACAGACAAGATGGTCTGCTTTACGATCTTCCCCAATACAGAGGTCAGGCTGACAGGCCTGTAGTTCTCTGGATCCTCCTTCTGACTCTTGTAGATGGCATCACACTGGGAACTCTCCAGTCATCTGGGACCTCCTTAGTTGACCAGGACTGATGATGAATGATGGAAAGTTCCACCAGCTCCCTCAGTACTCTTGGGTGGATTCTATCTGACCTCGTGGACTTGTGACAGTCCAGGTGGAAAAGAGATGTTGAGGGAGCTGGATTTGTTCAGCCTGGAGAAGAGAAGGCTCTGGGAAGACCTCATTGAAGCCTTTCAATACTTGAAGACTGTTTATACGGAGGAGGGAGACTGACTTTTTACACAGTCTAATAGTGAAAGAACAAGGAGGAGTTGCTTAAAACTAAAAGAGGGGAGATTTAGATTAGATATTAGGAGGAAATTTTTTACTTACAGACTGGTGAGGCGTTGAAACAGGTATCCCAAAGAGGTTGTGGATATCTCATCCCTGGCCAGGTTGGATGCAGCCCTGGGTAGCCTGATGTATTGCACGGCAGCCTTGTACGTGACAGGGGATTGGATCTGGTCTTTACTGTCCCTTACAACCCAAGTCATTCTATGATTCTACGTGCTTATTTACACTTTGGCCTGTTGTTAAGGTGAAGACAGTGACCAATATTGGAATCATGTCATAATTCCACTCAGTGCATGCTTTTACCTTGATATTGAATCTCCTGTCTGAATATCTTTTTCAAATAAACCTTGTAATATCATATAATAGTTTAATCTAGGCCATGTTCCCTTATTTCACTTCCAAAACTATTCCCCTATCTCACTTCAGGAAGGCAACGTCAAAAGTCTTACTAAAGCTGAAATATATGGTATATATTGCTTTCTCCTATTCCCAGCATCTCTTACAGAAATGTTTTGCTTGACTGAAATACAAAAATCCCTTGTTAATCTTGTAAGTCATATACGAAGACAATCTGGTAAGATGACAGACAATGATTACAGCCACTTAAAATGATCTCTGCATGACCTTTTTTGACTATGCTAGCACAGTGCTCTTCTGATTCTGCTTAAATATGGCTGTGAATTTTGGTTCTGGAAAGTGCTTTCCTGTGAATACTACTTTTGATTATGTATTATGTATTATGTATTCTCATGAGTTCTTCTTGCTAAGGCGAAGTAAAGAGAAGTGTTCCCCGTATGGAGGAAATGATAGTCTCACAGCCACTCCTCTTTTACCCTTTCTGTGACATTCCTATATCCATCTGACTTAGGAGCTGCTTAGAAAATTAATCTCTCTCTTTCTCAAGAACAATGGAGATCACTAAACCATTAGACCGCCAGGTTAGCCCCTACTGGCTGTTATTTTTGAAGAACTTGTTTTCAAATCAGTGAAAGGCAAAGATATATTGTACTTGGCACATGCAGAGACAATGGAAAAACATTTCCTTAAGAGTAGCTTTCCTGCACTTCTGTACAGTCTTCCTTTCAGCTGATCTGAAGAGTGATATAGTGACAATTTAGGAAAATAAAGGAATAAGTGCTCAACAATAATGATTGATGAAATATCCCTGCAAACAAGCAAGAGTTCATGAAAATGAACTTGAAGAGGGAAACATTGATGTTCATATAATATTTGACATCTATGAATTATACAGAATTTATTGCAAAACTTTGGTTGCCACATGACTTTAGTTTTGTTTGCAAAATATTTTGGAATACCTTGTATGAATATTTCTGAACAAAATTAAGCTGTTCTGAAATGCAATGGAATTACACATTTATTTTGGGCTTTTAAAACAGATAATGATCAAATGAATCCTGGTAATAAAACAGGCAGAACTCTGAAAACAATTCTTACAACATCTGCAATATCTGATTAAAACATTGTGGATGTTGGTGGTATGTCTTCTAGAAACAGCGCAGAATATTTCTCCATATATGAAAAACACAATCTTGGCTGATTTAATCATGCAAAACTTGTTTATTTCCCAGGACTATTGTAATAATATGACAAGTTATAGCAGCGTTCGGGCTCTATAGAAAGGATAGTTGCACTTAGTGCTGCAGGAAAATGAAGGCATGTTGCCACAGTAAGGGGAAAGTGTATATGCTTGTAAGTCTGCTGTGAGGAATTAAATATCCTTTAATTTAACTTTATTAGGGTTTCTGAAATTCTATCTAGAGAACATAGATCTCCTCCTGAAACTTAATCTCTCCAGTGTTAATAATTCATATATTATGTACGTACACATTTATCCATACATTAGGATGAATATTAGTAAAATGTATCTGAAAAATAGTCTTCCTGAAGTGAGACAGAGAAAGAAGCATTTTCTTTGATCAAATCCAAACATAAGGTTGTTTATACTGTTTTTCAAAGCACAGTCTTTTCCTCTGTAATAATTTGTCTGTCTAAATTCTTTCTCCATCACATCATATATGGACACTTCTCTGTTAGGAAAGTCGCCTGCAAAAATTGGTGTAGACTAATTGCAATTTGTTTCCTGACAAAAAGCCAGTACTTCTATTAACATGATCTTGCTGTGTAGGTTAACTATTCAAGACATTCAAGAAGCATTGGCTGAAGCTAGCAGTAACCAAGGACAGTCCTCTGCCACAGGGCTATTTAGCACAGTCTGGCCAAGTCCCTTCTCTTTAACTGTCTTACCCTACAAAACAGGTGGCTCAGGTGTTTGCTGAGCAGAAACTGTAGCCCAAGCAAGCTCCCTGGCTGTGCCCAGCACTCATCTGGGAGAGCTGTGGATTGTCTGGCCAAAATCCGCTGGGAACCATGCAGGAGATCAAGTTTTTGTGTCTGGAAATGTTCCCTGGCACTGCTCATTTCACTTGTATAAATGTAGCCATAATGCCTAATTTGAGCATGTTGGTAAATGAGGCTGTCAGGACAGCAAAAGTTCTATTTTTTTAATTAGGTTCTTTTTTAAACTAATATTTAGAGGATGGTGATTTTTAAACATTAAAAAATTATGATTCAGTTCATTTGCATACAAAATTAAAAGGTATGGATTTCTGCAACTGCTATATATATGCAAACTTTGGAATGCAGCATGTACAGTTTGAATTCACAATGTGCTGTGAATTGTGACACCACAACGCCTGCCTGGACTCATACCTTTCCCCAGACCTTGTTGAGGCTGCAGGCTGCAATAGGGGATAAGACCTGGGGTAGATTAGCCAGCAGTTGTACTTTATCTTCTTCCCTGTCCCTGGCGCAGGACTCCACATCAACCCTGTGGCTGTCAGCTCCTGTCACAGAGATGCCACAACATGGCCATATCCAGATCCCCACAGCCAGCCCTGCCTGGTCCACCCCCCCCACAGGCCTACATCCCAGCATGGCCTTGTCCTGACCCTGGGAGGATGCCTGGTGCCCAGGGCTGCGGCTGCCGTCATGCCACCAGCTGCCCTGCCCCTGGCTGTTGGACTCTCAAAGCAATTCCTCTCTGTTCTCCATATCCTTCTCAAAAAACATATTCCAACTAGAATCAGTAAAACATTTCTCTTCCCAGGAAAGTATAAAAGAAAAGGAATCTGAACCATTATCTTGAGTATTTTAAATATCTGGAATTCTAGGTAAGGATGCTCCATCAGCACTGTTGTAGGAATAAAGGAAAACAACCCCTAGATAAAACTTGTTGAGTGCCCCTTCTTGGCTAAACATAGATTGTTCAGCCAGTAGGATTAATTTAAGGTCTTTCCAAAGGTTTCAACTTCTCATCAAAAACACATACTCCATCTAAATATTGTTCCACTTATGTCATACAGCAGGACATACATAAGCTTTTGCACCAAAGGTGTGGAATGCCATTATGATGACTTAAGTAAGTCTATTGAACAAATATGTAGAACAATTCTTGGAAAAGAACATCCTGAACAGTTTAATTTTCAGAAGCAATGGCAATGCCAAATTTATCCGGCGTCCCTGCTGTATTAAAGATTACAGTTCTTCTATTGTGATTAAGTACACTGGAAAAATGAACAACCCTCAGCTAGAACTTTAAAACACAAAAAGACTTGGAGAGGTAATGCAGAATATCCATTAAAAAATAGCCTCCCAAATAGTATACGGAATTGCATTTGGAAATGTTCATCAGCTAGTGTTTTATTTTTCACTGTTTGAAATACAGCCCTAAGCCAAGAAAATACAGCATGCAGTTATAAAATAAAGAAATTTTATGCACATTGGCAAACTAATCAGTATATTGAGTAGTGCAATACATTACGTGTGTAAAATCAAATACTGTTTCTGAATTCCCAGATGTCATAAAATTTGAATCTATTTCAATTACTCAAAGCAATAACAATACAAACACTTAACATTTCCTATGTAATGGAATTTAGCTGACTTCATATTCTTTAATTAATTAACTCAGGATTAAACGTTATTTGCAACCTATTTTCAAAATTTTAATTTATCATCAGCCATAAGTAATTGTTATAGAGAAGTTCTAATATTATTAAGAACATCATATTCCAGCTCCTGAAGGATTCTTAATTTCTGATTTTCCTTGAACTGCAGTAAGAATGTTAAAGTTGTGATATTTAATTAGAAAGGCTGAACTCTGATCCAGGTCTTTACTCCTACTATAGCATTTCTGCTTAAAGAGGTGACATCTTGCATGAGTCCTCTCCCAGGTAACTGGTGATGAGAGGTGATGGCCTTAAGTTGCATCAAGGGAGGGTCGGGTTGGATATTTGGAACAATTTCTTCTCCAAAAGAGTGGCCAAGCACTGGAACAGGCTGCCCAGGGAGGTGGTGGAGTCTCCATCCCTGGAAGTGTTCAAGAACTGTGGAGATGTGGCACTTGGGGGCATGATTCAGTGGACATTGGGTGATGGGTCAATGGTTGGACTTCGTGACCTTGGAAGTCTTTTCCAACCTTAATTATTCTATGATTCTATGGCTCCTTATGAATAAGTATATGCAAATACCATTTCTGTGGTATAAATTCAAGTGCAACAAGTCACAGACAAAGGGAGTGGACTGTGTATTTGAAGTCAGAAATATTTTAGCCCTGCTTGTAGTGAGTGAAGACAGGATATACTGAGAAACATAGTTTTTAGAGGTAATTGATATCTATCCTTCTATAGGTTAGAGTTTTTCGGTGACAAAGTTGGTAATCTTTCATAAATTAAACTAATATTCAGCTGACTTTTATAAACGTGGCTAGGCATTCACGATCATTGGAAAATGTGAGGATGACAGAATTAGTTCAGGGGCCATCAGGAGATTGATTGGTCCAATTCCAGATTTGAGGGATTCTGAGCAAGTATACAGCAAATCTGTTAAAAATCTTCAAATGTTTTATAAAGCAGTCTAACAGCCTACTTTATTTTTCATATTCTTGCTGTCTGGATATTTTGCTTCATGTTCAACACCAGATCTTTTTCTTTGGAAATTATACTAATTTATTCTGCATAGTTGCTGAATCTGAATAAGAACAGCCAAACTGCTGTGGAAAACAGCTGGTTACAGTCCTATTTATAGCAAATGTTATGCACTGGAAAAAAAGTGATCCCGTTTTCTTTCTGTCTTTTTAGAGTAATCAAATCTAATTTCTTCATCAGCCATGTTCTGTAAATGTCTGAGTGTTCTTGCTACGCTCATCTGGATTGTCCCAAGTTGTCCACCTTTTCCTTCAAGGACTATCTCTGGATTGGACCTAGCAGAGGCCTTCTTTCTGCTGCATACACTTAAATACTCACTTTTTCTTTTGTTGAAAAGCTTCTGGTGAGCTGAGCTCAGCTGGCTGCCAAGTGCCCACCACATTGCTCTCTCACTCCCCCTTCCTCAGCAAGACAGAGGGAGTAATTACCATGAAACAGTTTGCAGGTCAAGATAAAGATCAGTCACCAATTACATCATTTACCAAAACAGACTCCACTTGGGGGAGATTAATTTATTGCTGTTTAATAGCAGAGTAGGATAGTGAGAAATAAACTAAAACCACCTTCCCCCTTTCTCACAGACTCAGCTTCAGTTCTTATTGTTTTACCACATTCCAGAGCAGTGCAGGTGGATATGGAATTGTAATTTGGTTGCAAATCTTCCTAGTCTACTGTCATGCACACATTTTAGCACTATAATTTCTACTTAAAATATAAGATAATAATTAAAATACTAAGATAAGTAAGCTAAAATTTAACTAAGTTAAATAAATAAAATCTGTTAATAATTAAAATACTGATCAGATTGGGTGACAACAAATCTTTGACTAGTCTTACAGCAAATGTTCTCCAATTTTAGTATTATTTTTGAGAGAATTTTTCCATCATTCTATACTAATTTCTTGATCATTCTATCAAGATCATATTTCCTTGGCCTTATGAGAATGACTTACAGGGCAGAGTGAAAAGTCTTATGAAATGTCCTGAAATGTACTATAGTAAAATGTTCTGTACAGAAAATTCTTATGAAATGTACTTGAAATGCACTGCTTTCCTTTATTCACCTAGTCATCCAACCTGCCAAAGAACTTGGAAAGATATCTTCTAGAATAATTAATTCTATTTTTTATTTCCCTTTCATTTCTGAGGAGGTTGCAAATTATCTTTTTTTTTTTTTTTTTAACTTCGTGCCTGCCAGAACCAATGTTATACTGAAGACTAATTTAAAAAAAAATGAGCAATTGTTTTGTTTACATTTGCAATCTCAAGCTTCATGGCCTTTTTATACACTCTATAACTAGACAACTAGATAACTAGTTGTTATCTAGTTGTCTAACTAAACAACTTTGTCATGCTTGATTTCCCTTTACTGTTATATAGCTAAAAATGAGAATGAGGTTCAATATTTTCTTCATTTCTCTCATTTTCAATTAGAATGTGGACTTTTTCTAAAAGTAATCATTGCAGTTTCATTTATTTTTTATTTTCATTTTTTTTGTGTGTGCATGGACTTCAGTCAGCTGCAGTAATCCTAATTGTTACTCTGTGTTTACTAGATATGGAGAAGTTCTGAGAAAGTATACAAGAAATCTAAGCAAGTTATATATGCTCTTGAGACTTAATCTATGCTGTTTGACTTTGGCTGAGAATCTGGCTCTGAGCCACTTTACAGCTTTCAAGTTGCATTATAATTCTATTTTAGATTTCTAGGAAATATGTAGCATTTTAAAAGTATATTATTCATTTGCAAGCTTACTGTTTTCCTTGAGCCAGCAGTGTTGTGTATCTGATGTGAAGATCTTTAAAGTTACATCAGTGAGGATGCGAGAATAATATTCCCATTTTCCTACTGTGTACTTTAGAAGTTACCATCTGGAAGAGAAAGAGGCTGCTGTTAACGGACAAGTCCTTTACCAGACATGATGAGGGGAAAGGGGTGAGAAAAGTGGCTTGAAATTAGAGTTCTGCTTCTAGAGCTGAAAACCAAACCTACTCCTGTCATGTCTTAGAGCAGCCTGGGGGATGTGCTAAATAATTCTGGCTTTATCCTTGCTGAACAACTCATGTAAGCATTGTTATCACAAAGGGACTTCAACAGAAGCTGAGGATCAGTCCTTATTTGTATATCTGTGTGAGTGATAGCAGAAGGGAACAAAGCAATTCTTCATCTTCTTTTTCAATAGGTAAATGCTTATCTTGTTCTTTAATGAAATGTCTTGCATAGGAAGCAACCAGGCAGCAGCTATTCTTGAAGTATTTTTGGAGTTGTAAACTACTTACACATATGAGTATTCTGCAAAGCAGTCTGTGAGAGTTGAGCAGAGCAAGTCATTTTGGAAAGAATGGGAACTTTTTCTAAATGCAAATGATTAACTTTAAGCCATAAACTTAAAATTTCTTCACACGACACAATTACTAGCCATTCACTGATGGATGCCCAGCCAGATCCCGAGCAACAGCCACAATCCCTCTGCACCAGACAACTCCCCCTGGTTTCACAGTTCCACACGGCGCCATATGGTATGAAACATCTCTCTGGTCAGTTTGGACCAGTTGCCCTGGTTCTGTCCCCTCCTAGCTTCTTGTGCACTCCCAGCCTCCTCCCCAGTAGGGCAGCATGAGAAGCTAAAATATCCTTGACTTAGCGTAAGCACTGCTCAGCAACAACTAAAATATTGGTATGTTATCAGCATTATTCTCATCCTAAATCCAAAATACAGCACTATACTAGCTAATAGGAAGAAAATTAACTCTATTCCAGCTGAAACCAGAACAATAGCCACCACTTATTCTATATCATCTGCATCATGATCAGGTCCCATACTTTCCAATAGATCCCAATTAATTACCAACACTTTTCACATCTTTTCCTTAGTCTATGAGACATCCCACTAAAACGTCCATGGAGATCATTTAGTCTATGACTTTGAGTTCCATCTCTCATAGCAGTCCTTCAGAGCAGGAGAGATGGTGTGTGGTGTTGGATGGTTGCATGCTGAAGCTTGTTCTGGTTTAATTACTGATGTATTTGTCTGGTTCTAATCACCACTGTACTCTGCTCAGTTCCATCAAAATTCATTCATCATTAATCTGGGTGATTCTTACTGTAATACTACTGATAAGGTACATAGAAACCACAGTACTGAAGTAATGCAGCATTGTATGGTAATTAACATCATACAATTCAAATCATCAGCTATTCTCACTCAACTTCAAATTCCCTTGAAGTGCACACAGGACATCCCCATCCTTCCTCATCATCCACCAAATGCATCCAGCTACTTGGGCAAAAGTAACCATTTTGCCTCTGCACTGCCAGCTGCTCTGCTTCCATTACTGTTCTGCTTCCACTCCATTACCCCTATAGGGCATTTGCCACCATCCATGAGTCAGCATAGAGGTAGAGCACCGGCCACTTTTCTCGTTCAGTGACATCTAAAGCCAGCTGGATTGCCTTCACTTCTGCAAATCCGCTCAATGCACCTTCTTCTTCAGTATCTTCTGCAACTCATCCTGTAGGGCTGTGTACACCTTCCACCTCCAGCACTTTCCCACAATACAACAGGACCCAATAGTGAACAAAGCATCCTACTTGTCATTCTCTGGAAGTTTATAAACAGTGGGGCCTCTTCAGCACATGTCACTTCTTCCTCTGGCAATATTCCAAAATCTTTGCCTTCAGGCTGGTTCACGATCACTTCCCGAGGGTTTCCGATTCAAGCCTGATTGCACTGATGTGCCATCAGTGTATATTGTTTTATCATTATTGTTATTATTACTGTTATTATTACTTCCTTTTCTGTCCCATGAAGACATTGGTGTCCAAACTTTTGTCTTGCCTGAACCTCATTGAGTGAAGAGGAATTGTCTTGGAACACGTATAAAACATATAATATAGTCAATGTGTATAGCTAACAACACTTATTTTTTATATATTTTTTTGTTAAAACATAAAAAGAGCAACAAAAACATAAAACTAGTACGATATTTGACCTTGTTTTTGCAAACTAATGCATCAGTCTGGTTCAATGTAAGTGATTGCAATTCTTAGTGAGTTCTCAAAGTGTTCATCAGAGATTTTTGATGAAACTTTACTCTTCCTTTGCTTCAATCTTGAAAATAATTGTTCACAAATGTATGTACTGCCAAAAACCAATGACATGAATAAGGTGTGGTTGAGAAACTAGGGACATTTTTCTCTGGTAAGACAGGTCTTAAAAAAGCCTAGTAGAGAGACAGGCTCAAATTCTTCTTTGAGTTGAATATCTGATTGCAACTCTATACATTTCATTTGAAAATTTGCAGGTAATTTGTTTCTGTTGACTGAAAATGGAGTTGCAAATATACCAACAAATTGATTAATTTTTTGGCAATCTTGAAACCTATTCTCAAATTCCTTTATCAAAATGGAAAGTATGGATATGTATTTTTCTCTGTTCACAGGACTATGTTTAGCCAATGTACCAAAACGCATAAAATTATTTGCCATAACTTGAGTTAGCACTGCACTGTGCCTTCCCTGTGTCATGGGTTCAGCTCAGACTGTGCAGAGTGATGAGTGCAGGCCAAGGGCTGGGATAGGCTGCCGCCATGATGGTGGGCAGCAGGGCACTAGTTGCATTAAGAGCTGTGCTGGGCCATGGGTTGGACGTGCCTGCATTAAGCTGTCTTTATTTCAACCCACAATTTCTAACTTTTTTTTCAATTTTATCCCCCATCTGCTGGGAGGGGAGTGAACGAATGCATGCCAGGTTAAACCACAATAATGTGGCTGGACCGGCTGATAGCTCATAGATGCTGCCACCTTTTGGAAAATAGTACGGATCCATCCTTGGTTTTAGAAAGAGAAGGCTTAAATGTCTGTGTTTAATGGTTTATTCTCTTCAGGGGGCTGGTTCTAAACATGACTCCTTGGGATGCCTCTGTTTAGAAGTTTTTGAAGATCTTGAGTCAAAACCCTAAGTAACCTGTTCTGAATTCAGTGCAGACGCAGCTTTGCGAAGGAGGTTGGACTCAGTTTCCTGAGACCCCTTCCCATCTGAATGACTCTGAGATATATAGGAGATGACATTGGGCTGTGTGTCCTTGTAGGTCCTTTCCAACCTAGTGTTTCTATGATTCTATGATTCCTGAGAGATTGTGACAGTTAATTTCTGGGGAGTCACAGGATGCAAGATACAAGCCTGTTTATGCAGGTATACTTACTGGATCACACTGCTCCTATCTCAGCTTTGAGGCTTTTATGGGTCTTTTTTGAGGCTTTTATCAAAATCTCAATCTTGGGTGCATTAGTCATCTTTTAACATAATGAACTGATGTTATTTATGACAAAAAACTACTAGAACAGGTAACATAAAAATTTTCACTTGAGTAATGAAACACAAGAATGCAGGGCTCATTAATGCAGTTTGCATCAACTCCATGACTGATCACTTCTAGAATTTTCATGACTGCTTTGTGGTAAAGACAGTATCACTGAAACTTATTTTGGATTAATCATTCTGGTGAGGTGGGCCAATACTTGCTTTCCTTTATTTTGTTGTGAAATTTTATTTAATGGGTATTTTATCTGTCTTTTTTACTTTAGGATATTTGTGTAATATCTTGGTATCTCACTATCATTTAGAGATCTTATCATTCTGTCTACAGAGACTGGAACAGCCATCATAGTAAAGTAGGGGAACTGAAGAACATGGCTAGATTACATGGCTATAGTATCACATGATGATCAAATGGGAAAAGCTACCTTAATCTCTGCAAATCCATTCAAACAAAAGAACTATCATATGACTGAGAACCAACTCGTAGGCTGCCTATCTAATAACCTATTTCTGATTATCCGTCATATCAGTTTCTTCAAAAGAATGTATGGAAAATTGATTTATAAATGTGTAAGATTGTACCAGAAAAATTTCACCTTAATCCCTAGTACTTGCAGCTTTGCTTAGCCTTCTAAAGTGTTTTTTGGACATTGATAATTACAGTAACTATAAACCTATAAAAATATCTGCTCACTCTTTCCTGTCTGAGAATGAGAATGTGAAATACGTACGAGGAAATCTTCAAGACAAGAAGACTTGGACTTCCCTAATTCTTATGGAAAAGGACAGTGGCATTCCTTGTAATCTGTAGATATACATTACTTTCACAGTGCACGCTAATTTTAAGATGCCGTTAATATAACTCTATGCAATTTAAGAAATACAACTCTTCACAGCTTTCCCTTATTCAGTTTACGCATTTCTCTCTCATTTCTCTTCCTCAATTAGGCTCAGGTGAGACCAGAGTGAATGTACATACCTTTCTTCATGCATTTACACACCTTACCCTGAAGAGTATATTTGCTAATCTTCCTGTAGGAACAGACAAGTATCTGCTAAATATTTTCTGCTCAAAAGAAAATGAGTGGAAGGTATTCTAACCCTTGCCTTTTTCAGCCATTAAGTGATGCGTATTCTGCATTTTGTTAAAACACAAAATCAGGCTCTACTGCATGACTTTAATATTACTTTAATATCTGATATAAGAAGTGCTATACCAATTAATCTCAGTGTTCAAATTGCTTCTCTTATTGCATTGAGTTGTTGAGGGAAGGACTGAGATAGAATAATCTAACTTTAGGGCAAAGTATTTCAAAAATATTTCAAAGAGATAGACTTCTGAGAAAATTTGAACTATTGTTCAGGCTTGAGAAACCTGCTACAAAATACCTTCAGTCTAATGATTTTTCCATTCGCATCTCCATTTTCTAGGAGATTGTGACATCTCTAGCTCTGGGCAACAACTTCTTGGAAAGGTGACGCAAGGAGACCAACACAATTATACTCATGATGGTTGCCTGTTAATTCCTGACCTCAAGTTACCAGCATATATCTCTGCTAATAGGCAGAGCCTGGCATGCATGATGCACTATTTTTTTCCCCTAAGGGCTTTATGCTGTTCCATCATGTTGAACAGTTCTGACAAGCGCAGACTGAGATAGGAGGCGTCTTGCAAGTTCTTTCTTCAATAGAAATCACCCTGACATGGAAGAAGCAGTGTTGGAACTGGATAGAATATGGCAAAATTTCACTTTTTCAGATTAGCACTCAAAGTGTCTTACTGGTATACGCAAAATCAAATGACTGGCAAAGTGTTCTTAATGCTGGCAGATCCATGATATATATGTTTTTCTACTGTAAAATTAAGAAACACCCTGAAAACACAGTCTGCATGAGTAATGTGCCTCATTTGTCTATCCTTTAGATTTCCTGAGCTGCACTGAAATATGGCCCATAGTCCTGACTCAATTGAAGTATGGCCAGACACAAGGTTGTGCAGCAGCCCTGATCCTCGTCCCACTTTACGTAACGGCTGTACTCACTCGTCTTTTGAACAATACAATTTCTTGTTTAAATACATAGCCAAAGTCTGCTCCTCAGGGATCTCTGAAATCCTGAGAAGCCCTGAATTTTTTGGTCTTTGTCTGAGACAGAAACCAAAATGTCTTGTGAAGCAATTTTGTAGTGAGGGAAGCAGCTTAAACCTTCTCATTTATGGTGACATATTGCAATAACTGCCATTTTACTGTAAAAAGGACAGAACTCCATGTCAGGAGCTCAGCAGCTTTCAGACCAGTGATGTCTACCAAAAGGAGAATGAAATTAAGCAGATCTCTGGTGAGCACTGATCTTATGAATAGCTTTAATGATGCTCACCTTGAAACGGAAATGGAATCTAAAAGGAAAGAAAGATCAATAATCAGTCTCCAGCCTAGACAAAGCATCTTTCCCTGGTGAGGAAGTAAGTAAGTGGGAAGGAAAGAACCTAGCAGAAGTATTGTGATAGGGATTTAGGCCAACGGAGAAAAAATGCATGATATGTGAAAAAAGAATGAAGCTTGAACATATTTTAAAAAGAAGACAAAGAGGGATTAGAATATTGTATAAAACTGACTAGAAGACACGGCGCACGTAAGGCTGCTCAGGAAGGATTCGGAAATAGCAGAAGTATTAAATACTTAAAGACTTTCTGACTATCAAACTTCCAACTGTTAAAAATAGGTTTCAAAAATGAACCAAAGTGGCATTTCTGCAATTTGATTAACAATTTCTGCTTTAAGTGGTTCCTTTTGATAAAGCTCTGTTCTGTGTTTCAGTTAAGCTCTTCTTTTTCTAACTGTCCAGCAATTACAACCTTCTCTCAGTTTAATGACCTGTGGTATCATACATAAATTAAATATGAAGTAGAATATGAATCTTTCTGTCAAGAATTTTAAGGTATTGACGATGCATGTTCTTAAAGAGTAATTATCTGGTGCACTCATGAGCAGCATAGGCTAGGAAAATGGAACTGCTGACTGTTTAAAAACTACAAGGCAAAGGCAAATACAACACTGCTGAATAAAAAAGTATTCTATAAAAGTAAGATCTGATACACTAGAAATAAATTAAGAGCTCAGTCCTTGAAGTCAAGGAGATGATTTATAGCACATGATACACTGTTTTTCGGCACTAGGCTGAAAAGCTCAGCAGTCAGCACCTTGAAGTACCTGCCCGGGAAGCCATGTAGTAGACATAATTCAAAAAGTGATTTTAGTTTCATTTCACCTTACTGAAAACATTAGATTTTGGAGGTCTACTAACTTTTGTGCCAATACCTTCTCTGTTTGTTCATCCTTCGTTATTCCAACTCCTTACCTGCAATCAATTGTAAGAGAAGCAGAAGGAAAAAATGCTGTTCTGAACAGTTTCTGTCAAAATACAGTACAGGGAAGTGGCAGTGAAACTGTTCAGTTTGTGGACTAAATGCATTTTTCCTTCTTACTCTAAATTACACAGGAGGTGAGCAGGGATGCCTGGTGCTGCATAGGCAACCTTGAGTTCTCCTAAAAGAATTCAACTTTAGTTAGTCTCAAATGTCTTGCATACCAATGCCTGCTTCTTCCTGGACTCAGGATGTATATCCCAGAGACCTCCATCCATCTTTGTTACTGCTTCAGTATTCACTCAGATGATGAGTCCAGAGCACACCTATCTCACAGTTTTTTTCATAGATTTGTAGTGAATACTTCAAGCATCACCCTCCCTGAGCCTTTCATGGTGTCCAGACCTTGCAAGTTGCTTGGCCCAACTAAATACTAGTGGGCCTAATTTTGTTTCTACCTGTACTCCCATTCCCTTGCCATTGTCAAAAGCACTTGTCTAGTCCTGCCAAAACAGTACTTCCTTCCTGACAACTTCAGCTTCACCGTGATTAAGTTTCCTGCCATATACCTGAGCGGTGAGAAAAAGATGACATCTGGAGCAGGGCAAGTCACTCTGCTGTTACTGCTAAGCTAGCACCTTAAATGGACATCTTAAATGTGAAACCCAAAGAGCCTCTTGCAATTCAGACTCTAATTTTTCTGTTTCCCTCTGATTTCATCCAGTGATAAATAAGTGAAGTCTGCAAAATATGACACCAAAACTTCAGCCACTTTTGGTATCGATGAAGTGAAGTCTTTCTTTTGTCTTAATTGATTTTAGATCAGAACTTTAAAGCAAGGAAGTGGTTTGTTAATTTGTAAAATGTTCTAATTTCTGAGCAGGACTGATGAATGTCCTGCTGAGTAATTGAAGCTCTGCCCTTTCAAAAGGTTATCATGTTGCATGATCCACAGTTTTTCATTTATCAAGAAAATGACTTCACTTGTATAACTATCAAAGGTTTAAAATATGGGTTGTAAAAATGAAGCATTTTCCACATTAATTAGTCTAAAGCAAAAATAAAATATTTTTGCCATTATAGCAGTTCCTCATTGTTAGACATATTTCAACATAACTCAAAATTTGAACAGTATTCAATGTTCTTTTTCGATGCTGAGCAAAAGTACAACTATTTTAAAGACTCACGTAAAGCACATAGCATTATTTCTCTGGCTCAGTGTTCCAATTTTTACTGTCTTATATTTAAGTGAACAGTATTTATGCTCAAATCTGCTTTGGCAAGAAAGGAACTAATGTATGTGTGGTACAGTCTGTATAACTTCACTGAGTTGATTGTTCTTTTCTCTTACAACTATGATTTCAACTATTATTCTGTTATTACTGTGTTTTATAAACAAAGAGAAGAACCAGGGTTCTTGATACACAAATTATTTTTTCTAATGTTGTGATTTTGTTTTCTTTTAGAAGTTGTGGCACGTGAACAAAGAAAATACCTGAATCGATGTAAATTCCTCTGAAATGCTTACATTTCTGAAATTAAATAATGCATGTCAAGTCTCTGTCATTTCTTTTCAGTAGAACGAACAGCTAAGCTGCACTGCAAAGTTCCAAGTGCCTGTCTTTAGAAAAAGAACAGCATGCAACAGTGCCTTTTAAAAAGAGATAAAATTGTAATGTAGATATGCGTCAAAGCTAGAGATAAAATACAAATGTTTTTCTTTCACTTTTCCTTTGTTTTTGTTCTTTTCTTTCTACCACACAGATATATGAACAGTGAGAGTAGTTCCAAAATAGCATTCCAGGTGAAACCAAAGCTACAGAGCAACAGGAGTTACATCTATGGTCATAACTGAAACTAAGTGTTTAATTTATTCTGTATGCACTTCCACAGGTGAAAAGACAACCTTGCTAAGCTGCAGTAATCAATTCATTGGGGTATCCACAAGGCTACCTTACAGTCTGGAACATACTTTTTGAATTTTGTATTTGTTGTTCAAACACTCTTGTGTTTTGTGAAGTAGTGTATAGCTGGAATGTTCACACGACAATTACAGTGATGCAGGTTTTGGAAAAACTGGACTTACCTGAGGTAGAATCAGATACTCAGCTATTATAAATTATTCTGACTGCACTAACGTCAATACTAACTTTTACACTCTGTAAGGGCCTGATCATTGCAGGTTATAAGGATAAAGTTTTCTAAAGATTCAAATGCTAATGAAGCTATTGATAGGCTTTCCATTAATTCCAGTGACTTTTAGATCAGACTGCAAGTATTTAATATTAATCTGTTTTTAAAAATGAAATACAGGTAACCTTGGAGGCAAGAGCAAACACACAAATATTTAGAAAAGGACATATCCGAAGCATTAAGCTTCAAATAAAACTTCAAACAAGAAACAGATTCAGAATCTCTAACAACTTTAGGCAATAAATTCCACAGATTATCACCAGTCTAACAGGCTGTTCTTTACTCTCCCACTGTATGTCTCTTCAGTTCGTATGTTCACTACTATCTGCATGTATACAAATGCATTATGCATAGCATAATACAATACAAAACAGTGCAATACAGTACAGATTACGACTTACAGTATTGTATCTGCTTCTTCTGCACAAGGCAAGAATGTAAATATCTTTCATTGTTTAGGATGGATATTATAGCAAGCATTTTGTCAGATCTTGGCATTTATCTGGATACGTAATTTCCTCGCAGCCATAGTCACATGGTCAGTTTTGGTGCCTACAATTGAGATAGAGTGACAGAGCTGGGGTTGGAAAGAATCTGTTTTTAATGGTCTCCTGTTCATACATTACACTCAAGACTTCTCTAATTATTTGAACACTTTGTATGAGTTATCACGAGTGAGCAGCAGCTCAGTTTTTGCAGTGCAGAGGAGAGAAGGTAGTCTTTAAGAAGTGTATGCATTTTCATTTCAGTTCTGAATACAGCAGTCTGCTGTCAGCAATTAAAGGAAATTACCTGTTCCCTAACCAGTGTAAGAACTATCAATATTATTACAGTTAGTAGTTAACTGCCACTTGTCATGTCCTCATCTAAAAGACTGAGTAGCTGCAAAGAGAAGGAGCACTACATCACTGCCATTTAACAGGTCACATCTCCAGTCAAATCTCTGTGTGACACTGAAGGCATCATCATGCTGCACCAGTGATGTCTAGTGTTTCATCTTTTACTCTCTTCTTCTTGTATTATAGTCATGCTATATCAATGTGGCTTCACTTTCCATTGCAGTCTTTCTGAGGAAGACAGCAGAAATGCTTCTGCCTAATCTAACATTGAAGACGATTCTCCTCCTCCAGTGTGAAGGACCCAGCATAAAGTGCATAAAACAGGAATCTTATCGTCTAACTCTGAGTTTCAAAAAGCTCATTGCTCAAGTCAAAGCTTGTTGTCCTCTGTTCAGGCAATGGAAATAGATAAGTAGCACTGACAAAAGATGGTTTATGTCTCTTAAAATGTGTATCTGAGACAATGAGATGAATTGCTTTCTGACAACTCCAGTTTCTCTCTACTGAAGATAAAATAGGGTTTACAGCAAGACTCAGAGCTGGACAAAAGATTTTTTTTATTGTGATGTATCCATTTCCAAATTTTTCAGTGTTTTATGGCTGACCACTGGAGACCTGAAGTGACGTTTCAAAGGAATATGTATGTTTGTGAACGTTTTAGTTCACATACATCTGTGTGCATTAGATCCCACATTACAGAGGACGGATGCTTATTGGAGAACAGGGGAGCACAGAAAGTGAGACATCATCCATTTTAGCAATAGTACTGTTACCTTTGCCAACACAGACAGATGTTGGAACTATAGCATAAAATAAAACAGAGTCATAGACACTGACTTCATGAATAAAAACCCAGGTCACTAGATCTTTGAGCAGATAGCCCTGATGAAGAGATGAGCACTCTCATCATCAGATTTCAGGCATCTACTTTTGCTGTATTTGGGACCTAGTATTCTCCCCCTTTTTCTCCCAGTATTTATTTATGGCAACATTTCACTTATGGCCAAGTTGTTTTGGCTACTAGTGAAAAATAATTCTGTAATAAAATATGTCTTATGACCTCATTGAAAAGTTATTTTTACTAATATTGCAAAACTTTCATAAAGAGTGTACAAATTTGTTAAAATCTTGACCCAGACATAGACATTTTATGGGCAGGAAAAAGTGACTCCACTTATGAATAAAAGAATCACAACACAGGAAAAAGTGTTATTTTACTTACACAGCCATTCACATATGAATAAAGAAATATTACTGCTAGTATCCAGTTTATAAAATCACAAAAATTATGACCTCATTAAAAAAAAATAGTTAACTGAAAATAATTGAGAGAGTTTTCTAGCCTTTGTTCAGCATAGGAGGAGAAACAATATGTGTAACTGTTATAACATACGATTTAAAGGCAAAAATGAGATCTAAGACATTCTGGTTTTGAATTATTAGAGATCCAGGGCCAGTTTCAGACATCATGAAAGAAAATTCAACATTCATAGAATCATAGAATTCCTTAGGTTGTAAGGGACCTTAAAGATCACCTAGTTCCAACAGCTTTGCTGAGCTTAGCAATTGTAAAAAAGACAGGAATAGTCCATCCTTGCCTCAGATTTTTATATTTACTTTTTACATTAACAATTAATAACGTCTTCTGGTTTGTGAGTTATTTTATTATTTTATTTTTAATTTTATTTTAATTCATTTACACTTTTAATTATTTCAAATTAACATTATTTTGAATTACAGATCTATACAGTTAACATGGGAAAACACTGCAGTATAAACTTCTATAAAATACTCTTACTCAACCAAATAACATATTCAGCTTCACTGAAGTCGACGTAGAGTGTTGGCAACAATTGCTTGTTTCTCTACAAACAAACTCACATTTTCAAGGGACCTTTACCCTCTTGCTGGAGAGCAGCACTACTGCTGGCACTTTCTCTCCTTTACATACTTGTTTGATGATATGCAGCAGAGGGATTATTCTGCTGACTCAGAAAAAGATGTGGGAAGCAGTTCCTGAGAAAAGGCACGTGGCAAATCGTAGGAGAAGACACCATTTACATTGCAGTAGCAGGCCAAAATAGTCTGTCACACACCGAGGCTACTGCTACCTCTCATCTTCCCATTGATCCTTGAAGTTTGCTTTTTTTCCTATTTCCCATGTTATGCCGGGATTTGCCTCTTCCCCCCCTGCCACTCCCTCACTTTCACTGAAAATAGCAAGACTTTCTACCCCTGTAAACTTACCGAGATATGGATTTGAAATCCAGCATGTTCCTTGGAAATTTCTTGCTTTGGAAGATGTTCTAAACAGAACCAGAAAAACTAGTCTTCTAACCTTTTGGTCTTTCTACTGTAACATGAAAGTATGGTTGTTTTTTTTTTTTTTTCTCCATGAGCTCCCATGTCTATGGATGCTGCTGCTGAACTGTTCTGTAGCTATATTAAGTAGAAGAATTAATTAAAATTTGGGTGTTGGTTATATCTAGCATTTTCTAGCGTTTAACTGACATACATCTCTACATTTATTCTGAGGAATTAGGTGGAAAGGTACCAAGTGGCAATGCACCTTCACTGTCCTGCTTGGAAAATTAAAATCACCAGCTTGGCCATAACTTTGTTATACTACTTTGCCAGGTTACAGATGGCTCCATGTTGTTGTTAAAATTACATATAGCTTTTGACAAAATAAGCTATACTACCAGCTGGCTTCTGCTATTGAGCTGTTTTCCTTGGTTTAATATACAGCAGTGACATAGTAAATTTTTGACATAATATAATTTTTTCTTCTTTACCAGCATATGAATTCATATGAATTACATTGATGTCAGTTGTTAACCATGCTTTTAACATTTTCTTTTTTTTTTTTTTTTACTGTGTACCAAATACACTGCCATAAAAACATGGCTTAGAGTAGTGCTTAAATAGGATATTTACAGCAGGAATGCCCATCATGATTGAAAAAAACACCTTGATTGTATTATTAGGGAAATATATTCTGAAATATTTGATTTTTCAACTTGAAATTATTTAGCATGTTTTCAAAATTTTTAGTGCTTTGCGAAAAGAAAATTGGCATATGGAAGTCTCAATCTCAAAAACATTCTTCCAAAAGTTGTAAAAATGAAGCTGAATGGGAAATAAATTATTCGAACCCATCTAGGGGCCTGGGTTATACTGTCTGTTTCTTGGCATTAAGTGTCTGTTCGTGTGGGAGTGTGTCATAGTTTCTGAAAGAAAGTGTAAAAAACCTGACTGAATGATGTCAGCACAGACAAAGTGGCTCCTGGCAGCAGATATTAAATAATGGCTGGGCTTAAACACTGTGAAATCCATTTGGCTAACTTATGGAAATCTGTACGGTGTGACCTCTCATTCTAGGTGCATTAGCCTCAGCCAGCAGAGTCCCTGGCACAGGAATATGAGCACGAGCTTGGAAACATGTACTTACTTCAGGCAGAGGCACAGAGGGAGCTTCTCACCCGCTACTGGTTCCTCTTTCTTCTTCTCTGGCAGGAAACACCCCCTGAATCAGTGAAATTTTTCCTTTGGAAAAGTGTATTAAAGTAGGGGTTCCCAAAGTTTTGTTTCTGGAGGGCTATTTGATAGCTAGGAAGATCATAATGACAGTCAACTGCTGTTCAACTCCTAGAGGTTTCCCCATTCCCTCTCTCCTCTGCATTAGATCCCATGCGGTTGTACATGAAGCCAGATGCCTGGTCCTTTTACTCTCCCAGGTGCTGAAGCAAAGGCAGCAATTACTGTACTGGATGGCCCGGCAATGCCCATGAAGCAGATCTTGCTGAAGACTTTTGGGGTTAATGTAAAGGTGTAAAATGAGTTGGGGCCTGAAACAGGCATTGAGTACTCCAGAATCTGTCAGGCGGGTCAACACCAGCCACTCACCTAGGTCCTGTCATGGGAATTGCAGCTGCCTTTTGGGAGTCTCCACACAAGCAGCAACCTACCTTACACGCTCAGCCAGGACTACCATGCTGTCATTTCCTTATTTGTTAAAAAGTACTCCTCTGTTCATATGCAACAAATAAAACAATATGTTGTAAGACAAGGAAACAAAAACTCACCTGTAAAGCAACAGATAAAATAACCCAGACTGCTGTGTCAACTAGACATCTGGATCTGTCTTGCAAATTTGCTTTTCGTAAGTCCTAGGCAGAGTTTCCCTTGACAGACTTGCTGTGCCTGTAAGAACTGTCTTAACTTCCCCTCATTGCTGAGGTGGGGATTTTGGACTCATTTGCTTCTTCTGAAGAGGAAAATCAAATTCTGATCCACATTTCAGGTTCTTTGCATTACCCTACTTAAATTTGTTGGACCTGGGGCAAATTTGGAATTTTCTTTGGAATTACCCAAAAGAGGTATTTTTCATATGTCTGAAAAAGAACTGGTTAAAATTTTAGCCTTTGTACGTCTGATGGTCTGTGTGCTCTTCTGAAGAGCTTCTGTTTGTACTGATGATGTTAACCGACTACCCTGTAACACAAGGTGCTCCCTCAGTCCAAACTAGCCACATTACAGAGATGAACAAACCCTTACGGAACACGAAATGCTTTTTACCCTTTTCTCTTAAATGAGCTTTTAATGCAGAAGGCTACAACTCAAATGAGCTCAGAGGCTGCTAATGACTTCTACTTCCTAGCACTCATCCAAACAGCTCCTGCTGCCCTTCCAAATTCATTCATTCCCTCAAATGTCTTCTCTCTCCCCTTTCTGTGTCTAGCTTGGCCTGTGAGGCACCATGTGATGTGCTGCCCAGGAGGGACAAAAACAGCAGAAGAAGCAGAAGAAAGTGGCCAACCAGGAGATACAAGTACCCTGGCAGGACCAGTATGTGCAGAACTTTCTCCTAGGCCAGCCAGCGGTTAGGAGACATAAATACTCTGACTGGCCTCAGCTGGTAAGTGCATAGTATAAAGGCACATGTTGTCTAATCCCTGGTGGGCAGTGGGGACTGTTTTGTGGGCCAGACCTGGGCTTCAGGCTGGCTGAAGTGTAGGCCTCACAACCTAAGCTGGAGAATATAATTTTCCTTCTTGTGGAATAATGACAAAATCGCCTTTAATTTACTGAGCTATTTTGGAATATGAGATAATACTGCTCAGTTAGTTGCTTGGATTGGTATTGCTCCCTTATTTGAATTTTCCAGAGAGTGATGTACATCCTGTCAGCCAGGCATGCCTTTCCAGTCCCTTGTTCTCTCATCATTCAGCCCCACAGAACTTTTTATCTAGTTAGCATTCACTGTTCCTGCTACCTGGCCTGGAATAACAGCCTCTGTCTGATGTGCTCTGTCCAAGCTCCTGTTCACTGATCTAACTTAAACCAAGGGCTGCATTCTAGAAAAGAGTAGTGGTGAATTTTCCAATTAAAACATGTGTTGTCTTTCTATATAAAGAATACCTTTACATTTCCCCAGAAGATGAGCTCCAAACAGTGCTCCTATGCAACAACCTCTTCCACCCCCCAGTCCCATTACTTATTTAAAGTTGTCAGTCATATGGTAGTTAGCTGTTTACAATTAATATTCTTCAGTGACACTGGCAGGGCACCATTTTCTACAGTTCTCCTCTAGAATGGAGGATTTTTTTTTCCAGCTGTTCAGGCAATATAAAAATGTGTTTTTGAAAATTAATTCAGATCCCTGAAAATTAATTCAGATCAGCTGGAGTACTGTATCCAGTTCTGGGCTCCCCTGTATAAGAAAGACAGGGACCTCCTGGAAAGAGTCCAGCAGAGGGCCACAAAGATGATAAAGGGCCTGGAGCATCTCCCTTATGAGGAGAGGCTCAGTAAGCTGGGTCTGTTCAGCCTGGAGAAAAGAAGGCTGAGAGGGGACCTGATCCATGTTTATAAGTATCTTAGTTGCGGGAGGCAAATGGAGGTGGGGAACCTCTTTTCGGTGGTCAGTGGGGACAGGACAAGGGGCAATGGTCTTAAGCTGGAGCACAGGAAGTTCCGCACCAACATGCGGAAGAACTTCTTCACGGTGCGGGTGACGGAGCACTGGAACAGGCTGCCCAGGGAGGTTGTGGAGTCTCCTTCCCTGGAGATATTCAAGACCCACCTGGACGCCTACCTGTGCAACCTGCAGTAGGGAACCTGCTCTGGCAGGGGGGTTGGACTCGATGATCTCTCGAGGTCCCTTCCAACCCCTGCAATTCTGTGATTCTGTGATCTCATCCTACAGCCCTCAGTAGCTGACACAAAGCTGCGTGAAGAAGAGTATTCTTTGATGGAAGAAGAGTATTGAAGGACACTGGAGACTTAGGATTTTGTGGTTGGTAGTTTGTGGCCCTATTCCTACACTGATCTTTCCAATAGTAGTGGGCAATTCCTTTTAAAATGCCCAAACTATTTTTTCTCTTATGAAATAAATTCCTCTGTGTTATACAGAAGTGACTTCTGATTTTATGCTCTCTATTTTTGTTGGCTTCTATAGATTAGATTGCTATTTTCCTTATGATCATAAGCAATGCTCTCTGAGGCCCAGCTTCCTCTGTGCTGATCCGACCTGACTTCTCCAGCCAGCAGACTTTGCTGTCTGGTCTGATTGCATTGCTGAATGTTACATGTTTGTGATTCACTATAGTATTGCAGTAATGACTTGTGTTAGCAGTGAGGTAGTTTTGTTCTAGGCTAGCCTCTGCAGTCACGTCTCGCACTCATAGATTTCTGTGGCTGGGTGCCTGAGATGATTTTACAAACCTCTACTGGCTTTTCCAACTTCTCATTTCTATATGGGTTTTTTGGTACAAGAGAAAACACAGAGGGAAATTCTGTGTAGCTTCACTCTACGCCCACATTGTCAGGTCTAGCACTTAATGATCGTTCTTTCTAAGGTTACTTCCTAAACTGAGCATTTTCCCTGGACGTTCTGATCAAAGAAAGGAAAAGAAATGCCTCCTAGCTACTGCCATAGCCTTTTGAGACTTCTTATAGCTGGACTGTCCATACAGAACAAGGAAACACAGTGATTATGTTACAGGATTTAAGACATTCCAAGCACATTAATTTGGAAGAATAGCAGAGGAAAAGTCAGAGCAACCAGTCTTCAACTTCTCCAAGAAGGTCTACCTCAAAGTACAAAAAGAACTTCATGAATTGCTTGGGGAGCTGATAAACTCATAGTAATAGATATATTTGGACAGAAATACAGTTGTTAACACACTTCTGTTTTTTGGCAATGGGAGTGTGTGGCTGGAGTCAATGTCATTTCACCGCATATGTGTTGAAGAAAAGAGCACAAAAGAATCAGATTTTTGCTGTTAAGCTGGCAGTGTACAAGCTCACATTTTCTGAGTTCTGGAAAGCCAGACATTCTTCTTAACTGAAGAACATTGAAGCAAGACAGCTTGAACTCTGCTTTAGACCCATGAGTGTAAATCTGGAATAACTTCACTGACTTTGATGAGGATACTTTGGATTTACACCAGTTACTGAGAGTAGAACTTGGCTATGTATCTTACCCTTCTACTGGTAGTGAAAAATGTGATCCTAATACAGATGTGCAAGTGATCACAAGGGTATTCTCATACTGCCTCTACACTTAATCTTAAACATAGGTTTTAAGATTGTGGAATAACATCCAACTTGCAAAAGAGTATCTTTGAGCCGTTTGGTGAAGAGGATCAATAAGCAGAGTAGCAATCTAATTCTTGCTTGGCTCAGAGAGCTTTCCTGTATGGATGTCCTGTGTGAGAGAAAATTCAGAAAATATTGATGTTTCTTTTTTTATATATATATATATATATA
>WBMW01003485.1:1401090-1417975 GCA_013396635.1 Penelope pileata
CCTTCCTCCCTTCCTCCCTCTCTCCCTCCCTCCCTCCCTGCCTTCCTGCCTTGTAATATTCTATATCCTGCTATGACTTTCCAGTTGTTTACTTGTTATAGGGTAAAGACTTCTTCAGCCACCCTTCTTGACATGACAAATCCACAGATAGTGTTCTTCAAAGTGATGCACAGATGGGAAGATTCTAACAGGCATCAAAGCCGCTAGATTTGTATTGCTTTTCCTATTGTTTGATAATTACTGAGAGGGAGTGAATCCTTCTGTGACCTGGCTAGTTTAAATGAAAGCCACAGAGTATTAAAAACAAATGGGAAGATGGAAAAGAAAGTTGCAGTAGAATGTTCAAAGCAGTTTCAATCTCATGGACATTCATTGTCTCCTGAGTGCCCAATAGCCTCAGGCTGCACTGGAAGTCTCATTATGAGAGCTGGAAAAAACAAAAACCCCAGCATTTCCAAACTTAAAAAAAAGGCTAGAGTCATGGACTAAATAAAGCTTGATTTAGGGCCATCCTGTGCTTCTGCCTCTGACTTTAATTGAGGAAGCATGTTTGTGTGCTTTGATTTTTTTTCTGGAGATAGAGAAGAATCAATAGAAGGGTCATCAAAGAGCATATTTTACTCTTTATTCACTTTGATAATCTCTATCCTTAGCAGAAAACTGATGTAAGTGTGCTTAAAATGTCTTAACGTCTCAATCACACTATTCCTTAAATGCTATGAGGTGACGTTTTTTGAAGTTTAAAGAGTTGATATGAGAAAACTGAAACAATTTTGATGATGAATGTTCGTGAAACACAAAGTATCTCTGGCTTTTCTCCTGTTCTGAATCCTTAACAGTTGAAAACAAATGATTGTGTTCCAGTCCATTAATGCAGTTGTTATTTGTATAATAATTCAGGGACATGAATGGCTTTATGAAAGCAATGCAATCACTTATGAAATTAAAATAAGTAGGTAGTACTTACAGATACATTCTAATCTAGTTTACTCTGACCTAACAAATAGTTCTACAGTTTTTTGTTTGGTGTTGCTTTCATCTTTTATTTGCTGTTATTCTCCTTATGCACAAGAAATAATGTTAACTCAACAGAAAGAGGCTAACTTCAGTAACATGGTCTTCTTTTAAAGCAGAGAATCATGCCTGGATTATATAAAATAATTTTCTCAGTACAGCACATTGGACAGAATGAATGGAGCTTTTATTGAGGTAGTTAGAAGTTTTTTAAGGATGTCTACTTTCTAATCAAGTGTATGTTCAGTCACACAAATGGCACATCTGTTTTATATGATATTTCTTGGAAGTTATTTACATGAAAGTTCATTAGTATTCTGGATTTTGTTTATATTGTGGGGGCTTTCCCACATGTGATTATTGGACAGACTTAATGCCTACAGAACCACCAGCACTGCACACACTAAAATATGTGCAACTTTATGCATGATAAAAAGGTGACATGGATGCAACCATAAACACAAGCAAGATCAACATACCTGTGTGATTTCTTTGCTTTTCATTTTCTCTGTTTGTAACCGAACAAGATCCGCAGAGTAGATCCAAACATTGTCTGGACATTACGACTTTGTTTTTACATTCTCAGCATTTTTGAGGGGAATATTAAGATTTTTTACCAATGTTTGCAATGTTGTGCAAGTGGTAAAGCAAAAATATTGCTGGGGTTGGTAAAGCTCTTATCAAACTTCCTTAACACTTTCATAATAACAAAAAGACTGAAAGATTTATTGTTCACGTGCCTTTGGTAAAGACATGATTTTATCACTGCAGTGCTTATTGACAACTGTATGGCTGCATCCTAATAAATCTGAATTAACTCTCTGATGACAGAGTCTTAGGTCGATGAAAGAAAACTGAAAATCAGTTGAGGTTACTGAGGAAAATCAGTTTTCCTCAGTAACCATGAAACTGAAATATTGTTCCTTGTGTTCAAACTGTAGCTCAAGTAATTCTACTGTTTTCTTGCTTTTGTATGTGTCTATGTGATGCTTTTCTATCATTATAAATAATAAATGCTGTCTGAAATAGTAGATGGTGGGGCAATTAGCCATGTTTTTTGCAATAGAAGTTGCAGAATGCTGATATTCAGTTAAAGACTAATGGAATCAGAATACAATACCAGGAAAAATCATCACGACTGTTAGCTGATCATTCTTCAGTTAGAGTGAGGAACACAGTATCAGAAAATAAAAAGCATATATACTACTTGCACTTAAAATTGTACTTCTTAACATATAAAGACTAATGGGTCTTCTCCAAAATTCTTCTTCAGTTAAATTCTTCAGTCCAATCAGCCAGAGTTCGCATTAAACTAGAATAGCAGCTATTATTCCACATTCTGAAAGCATAAAATGAGATGCAGTAAGGATAGAAGAAACGTCTTATTTCCTTCTCAGAGGTTCCACTGGCACATAATCCTATTGGAGAAAAACACATCATACCAAATCCTTTTGCATAGGAAATGACATCCAGGAAGAGAAGACTGAGTTTAGATATGCTGAACCTACTTCTTTAGAAGGCTATCTTGCCAGATACTTTTAATTTTAAACATTTTATAATGATCTTAGTATAAGGCATTTTGGAAATTTAGTAATGGAAAAGCAGTAACAATAAAAAGACTGCAAAAAGGAAGTAGTTAGGTACACTAAATTAATTGTACAGTTAATTTCCCAAGGATTTTTAGTTGTCCAGAGAGACAGACAATAAAAGCCGAATCTATAGGATTATGTAAATGGTCAGGCATCTAACAAATCTTCAAGCGCAGATCCACTGCTGTAGAAAAGGTTATGCCAGTTCTGAGTGGGTATAATGCTTATGGCATTTCAAGCACTCACACAGCAGGAATGCTTTTAATATTTTATTGCTGCAAAACATTCCTAATGTAAAGGTTCAAATTTGTTATCTTTTTACAGGGCACAGCTGACATCAGTCAGGATGTTGAAATCCATGGGTTGATATGTGATGCTTTGAATGTCCTGGGAGCATGGAAGAAGCTGTGTGACCAAATCATTGTACTTTCTCAAACATCTTTCAGTCTCTGTTCTGCCATTACATCAGCAAAACCTAGGCTGACGCTGTCGGGAAAGGCTAGTAGGAGGCTTCTCTTCTTCTCCTCCCCTTTACTGGTCCATTTGTAGCCCCATTCTTTCATCCTTCTCTTCCTCCCAAATAATCAGGAAAGTACAAAAGAAAGAAACAAACCTCACAATACATTCAACTAAGAAGGCTATCTGTATTTTCAACCTCTCCACTCTCATTTATTTTTGTTTTTACTCAGTAGATCCTTCACAGCAGGAGCTGTCCCCATCCCAAGCTTATACAAGACACAGCCCTGGAGGGGGTCTTTGAGAATGACTACCATCAATCCTAAAATAACAAGTGCTGAGTTTGATCCAGAATGGCGCATTTGCAGATCATCTCCTGTATATTCTAAGTTTCCAAACTTACTACAGTTAACAAAGTCAAAGGGAAGATCTTTCCACCTCTTTCTTATACTACTAAACAAACATTTCTCAATTGCTTTTATTAGAAATAGTAAGTGAATTTTACCAGCTATCAAGATACAATGGAACAAAACTATACTATATTACAACTTTCAATCTTCAGCTTTATTTCTATACAGATTTGAGAAGCCCTCTAATTGCTCGATGGTTTGAATATTTTTCTCACAGCTAATTTATTCTCGAAGATTTTTAGATCAGTACAGACATACCAGAACAACTATTTTTAGTTTGAGTATACCCATATATAAAAGTTGTTACATTATGTAGACCAATAATGCTATAAAAACTGATATAATCTTTTCTGCAACTTGCATATTCTTCCCTTTCAAGCCTTCTGATTACCTCACTGATTTTGTCACTACTGTTCCTACTCGTGACTAGCCATGTCACTCTTCAGGCAGAGGTAACTAGTAAGAAAAGCTACCCAATGTCATCCAAGATTTACCACAGTAAATTGTGTGATGGTGTGAGTCACAACCCCTTCCTTGCCAGGGAGAAGCTGAAGTGTCTCCCATGACTTGCAGGCAGCTGCAGGGGGACCTTGCAAGTGTAGCTGCTTACAGGGTGTGAGACTCAGTCCTGAATGTCCTGAAAGTCAAAGATGACAACTCAGTCGCTGCCCATGGTGCAGCCTGGCACCTTCTTGTCTGTGTTCTCCAGCTCTGCCTCCTGCTGTGCCCGTTCTTTCCAGCTTGATCTTTTGTCTGTTGTGCTGCCACTTTCAGTTGCCATTCTATTGATTTGGCTGCAATCAGCAGGGTTTATGACTACCTTATATGAGCCCAGAGAGACAGACTTGCTGGTGTGAATAATTCTCTATCTAAGTCTTCTAATTGCTGTTAATATTCATTCTGTTTTCGTAACAGCTCTGAGCCAGAGTTTCCTTGAGGAGATTACTGCATGCCCTGAGGACTCCATGTGTATGCTCTCCTGCTGTGTCAAATTTTTGCTTAATTCTTGGTAAACAGACCTTGTCTGGGACAAGTGTGGCCTGAAAGATGGCACGTAGTGCATTAATGCTCATCTGAGTTTGAGGAAAATGCATGACCAGTTGAAGCGATTCCCTACCTGTGGCTGCCGGTGGTATCAGATTCCCTTCACACACAATCTGTTCTGTGTGATCAGCCAAAGCCAAGCTGCTTCAAGGTACAGACCAGATCATGGCTGTGTTGCTTAATTTCCTATCCAGCAATTAGCTCCCCACATTTTCCTCATAGATTGTTCCAAACTGCCAGTCTGACCACGTGATCCAGTGTACAGCCAGCTGGCTGGAGTACAGTCAGAACCTGGTCAATATTTGGAAAGAAGTACAGCATGCTGCCTGATTTCAGATGAAATAATGGAATATCCAGAAATGTAACACGAGTCATGAAGAAGTTGCTCAGCTAGTCTTGCCAGATTGGTTAACAATGCCCCTAGCCTATCCATAAAACATATTGAAAAAGCAACTAGAAAATCAGGTAATGCTCCAATCCTGATCCTATTCTCTGCAAAACTGTCTCAGGTACCTTGCCAGAGGTCCAAATCCTAAGCTCTTAGCCTCTCCCAATACAATTTCTCAACAGAAGGAGCAAAAAAATAACGAAAAATGTTTCTGTCTAAACATCAAGAAGCACTTTGTTGTTTGGATGATGGAGCACTAGGACGTTCAGAGAGGCTGTGGAGTCTCCTCCTTGTAAAGCTGCAAAAGCTGCCTGTACATAGTCCTGGAAACCCTTCTCTGGATGTCCCTATTCGAGCAGGGGTTGGGCCAGATGGACCCAGAGGTCCCTTCCCATCTCAGCTATTCTGTGATTCTATGAAAATGTGCTCTTATGAAATGGTTGCGCGTGTGCACTCCTGCGAAGATGCCTTTCCATGTATTTAACAAGGCCTAGGCCTTCAATCTCCCTCTGCATTTCTTTGCAACCTTTTGAGCTCTACTGCAAAGAAACCAGAACAGTAGATTGTACTGATAACTGTCTTCTGTGACTTCAACAGTTTGGACAACAGCAGCTTTGCATTACAAGATAAAACAGAAGTAAGGAAAAAAAGAAGCATTCTGAGAAAGGAAGGATCTGTCACCTTTTCTATCTTCCTTCCTTCCTTTCCTTTAAGACTCTGCAGAAGCGCATTTTCAATTCTATTCTACTTTGGACTTGGAGTTTGGTTCATTTTCTTTTGTATGAGAGTTCAAAGTTTCTACTCTTAGCTTTCACTTAGCAGATTTGAGCTTTGTAAGTATGATGCTTTCAGTGTTTGTTTCCCAATCATTTATATAGGAAGTTACAGAGGAAGCTGCAATCAAGCCAGATGATACTATGAAAATACAACAAAATAATAATAAACTCAGCAGAATGCTGAACATAACACTAGATTAGCAACAGAAGAAAGTTGTACTTATTTCTGTAGAAAAAAAAATCCATTCTAGTTATACCAACCCATAAAACTATCGATGGACAAAAAATTCTTTATTGTGTACTTTAGACGTAATAATCCTAGGGTGTAAATAATAATAAAAACATTTGATTAAGTTCTGTGCAATCTGCCAATGAACAGCTACATTTGGCATGAATATGCATCTCACATATTGTCCCACTCTGGTATTTATGACTACGTTCCTGTGCTCCACTGGGCCCTGGAGATCAAGGGTTTAGTGCTTTCTTATGCAACAAATGACACTACCTTAACAGGAGTCAACAGGAGTGGATTTGCAGTATGAAACCATTTGTAGTGACATCCTGATGTCCACAGAATGTGCATTTCAGAGAGATTTTGAACCCCCATCCTCATCCTCATGCTATGCCAGCTCTGAGCCCTGTGGCTCGCAGGGTCTGGGACGCACACCCATGAGTGCTCTGTGCGCTGAAGTTTTCCTTTAAAAGCCATCGACACACGTCCCAGTGCCCTGGGTCCTGGCTGGGCTGCGTGCTGCTTTTGAAACCAGAGCAGTGCTTCTGGCTCCCCCAGGGCCCTGACTCCCCGCCTGACCCTGTTTAGGTGGCAGAGGCTCCTGCACAGCCCTAAGCCTCTGTGAAGTTTCTCATCCCAAGGGAAATACAGCAGCCAGGGCAACAGCAGCAGCTCCAAATTTGCCAGGGGAAAAGAAATATCGAAAAAAACCAATGATGCATCCTTAGAAGTGATACAGCTTTAACCCCAGCAGCCTGCATAGTGTTTGTTCAGGAATAATCAGGAGGAGCCCTTCCATGCAGCCCTTGTGCCAGTCCCAACTCCAGCAGTGATGGAGCTTTGCTCCCACCAGCCACAGCCATCACCTTGCACCAAGGGAGGATCAGGGTGGGTATTAGAATACATTTCTTTTCCAGGAGAGTGCTCAGGCACTGGCACGGCTGCCCAGGGAGTGGTGGGGTCACCATCCCCGGGGGTGCTCAGAGCCGTGGGGATGTGGCACTTGGGGACTTGGCTCAGTGGCCATGGTGGAGATGGACTGGGGTTGGGCTTGGTGACCCGAGAGCTCTTTTCCAACCTGAATGATGCTGTGATTTTACTTCCAAGTAAGTATAGTCTGACTTTATGGTCTGTTGGATCACAAAGAACATATTAGAAGATTATTATTTTTTTGTTTAATATTTTTTTCTTCATATTGGTTTCATCTAAAAGGACTCCAGGTTGTGTCCTGATACCACCTCACAACACAAGCTCAAGCATTTGGACATGACCAAAGACCAGTGCAGCAGTAGGGTGTTGTAAATTCATGAGGCCGCTCAGAAAGGTTGTACTTCACCATAGGGATTGCCAGACTGATTCCTAGGAAGACTTCACTGCCTGGGTATGAGATAAACCATGAATTCCAGAAAAAAAAAAAAAAAAGAAGCAAATAGTTGCATGACTTTACAGGGTAAACAACAGGGTACAACAAATGTTTTTAGTGTAGATATCCTGGTACAAAGAATGTACCTAGGCTAGATTATAGCAACATTAATTCTATACTATAATTTACTTTTGTAGTTAACAAAGTTAGTAGCATATTTTCTGCTACACTTGCAAATTCAAAACTATAGCTCCCTTATCTTTATAGACAGGAGCCTTCTGAAAGATTGGAATAGTAAAAAAAAAACAACACTTTCAAATAACATTGAGTGCTGTATGGGCCACTGTCCTAGCCTGTATACTTCCTGATCTGATCTTATGAACTAAAAATAATGGGAAAGTGAGGGTGCAGATGCTGTACAGGAGCACTAAGGAACCTAAACTGCAGTTATTCTCCTATTTTCTTGTCAAGATGTTTTCTGCTTTCCATGCCACAGTCACTTTTCTTGCCTCTTAACTAGCTTCTGACAAATCAATATTAAACAGCTTGCTCATGAAGTATGAAATTTATTGATGATTTATTTAAATAATTGGATGAGATCCTTGTTCAACTCCCCTTGACTTCAGTGCAAGGATTTTACCCCCTGAATCTTGAAAAAGGCTCTGATTTAAGTATTACTTGCTTCCCTAAATGCAAACAGCTTGTGCTATTAAATTACTTCATAACTTTTATATTAATGAGTTGTATTTATTTACTTATAAGGATGAATACAAACAATATGTTGTTGCACAGCTGAGAAGCAGAGTGAAAAATTAAAGCAGGATGAATGTTTTTCAGAAAATTCATTTTAATTCATGACTCAGGCCTAATTCTTGCCAGGATGTTGTTATAATTAATACTAAAGAAAATAAGATTACAGTGATAAAACAGCATCCCTTACCAATGAATCTCTAGCACAAACATGAAAGTAGTTAGGCTGTCTGTCTATGCTGTTAGCTAAAAAGCACTTAATCATTGGCTATAATATCCAAAACCATCTTTGAGATTTGATCTGAAACAGCTCATCCTCTGCACGATGTCTCAGATTTCCCTGCCCCCCTCCAATTCAATTAGTAGAAAACCAAACAATTCTCTCATGGTTAATACTCACTTTTGCCTGGAACCTATGTTCAGGAGATGTCTTTTGTCATAAATTCTTTGTTGATATGCATCTGAGTTGCTTAAAGTAATATTTCTCAATTACAGCAACACAGAAGTATTAAATATGAGAAGTTTTTGATCAAGAAACATCAATTCATTGAAAGCATGTTGTTCCTCAGTAATGAACTTGAAAAGAAATGAAAGCCACAAGATTTTACAGTTTTATGTCTTAATTTACTCAATATTTATTTTGCAGTACCAAACTGGGTCTCGTTTGTCTACTATACCTCTAGTGACCATTGGCTGAGAACTATCTTTATACAGATGATGAGAATGATGAAAATCAAAAAAAAAAAAAAAAAGAGAAGAGAAGATAAAAAAAAATGAAACCATTTGCTATCATTCCAAAAGCATCAAAAATGTTCACAAATAATGTATATGTGTGTGTCTGTGTGTCCTTTTGCATGCTGGTCCTAAATTCTTGCTGATCCTTTTCTATTCTTGTGAAAAGCCATCTTTCCAACCTTCTACTCAAATTTCAGATTTTTAGTTTCTACTAACAAGTTTCCACTAGTGACAATGGAAACAAAGTTGACTTTTTTAAGGTCTGAAAATTAGAGATTTCACAAGCCCATCTTGTGTAATTTCATAGCCATCTTATTCATCAGTTAAGCAATAAAGCCTAGAGGAGTGGGAAAAAGCACAGTTTCTGCAAAATTTGTCTTATGAAAAATAGAGTTGAAATGAATCGATACACGTTGGCAAATAGTGCATTTTTGGTTATTTTACTATACCATGAAGTTCATGAATGTTAAAATTGTCACTAAAGTAAGATCTGTGACCAGTTGGAAATTGATGTTGGGATGCTATGAGAATGAGAGAGCCTCAGATCTAATCAGGAAGTGAGCAGAAACTTGAGTATATAAGTGGAACTCTGTAGAGTTTTGTACTTATGTTACCATAAACCTTTTAAAGTTTGTCACAGTGGTAGACATCTGATAAACAGTCAGTCAAACTAGTAGGATAGATCACAGTAGAAAATACAAGGAGGCATTAATTTTTTATGAACATTTGATAAAATTTTCCAAAAAGTACAGCTTTAGGCAAAGTATACAAACATGCATATTCCCACTATTTGATGACTCGATGAACTAGTAAACCTACTACAGCCCCAGTAAAAAAAGTTGCTTTTATCTATGGTTTTGATTATCAATCTTAACTCACATGATCATTTGCATGCGAGTATAGGCTAGCTGAGAGCTATTCATGTGGATGAACTTTATGACTGACAAACTTCTTTTCCAAAATGTTAATCTTATTTAGCCAAATAAACGTTTGTAAAAATAACACTATTGTTTGAACTACTTAGTAAAAGGAGTATGATTTTCAGTTTCTAAAAAAGTAGGGATGTGTGTGTGTGTAAAATGTAAAACATATTTTGAAATTGCAGTATTCAGTGTTCTTGCATTCTTCTTTTCTCCTGTAATTTATAGCCCCAGTGCTGGCTTGTATGTATAGCATTGTCAGTTAGCCATTCATTCCAATATGGTAGTTTTTTAATTCTATGAACTTGCTAAGGACATTATAATATTTATGTATGACTTAAAATCAACATCAGTGTAAACTGAGAACAGCATCTTGGCCTGCCAACATACATTTCAGATATATCATATTAAATCCAAGAACAGGAAAAAACTTCTTAGGTGAAATGCAGACAAAAACAAAATCTTAAAACCCAAGTCACTGGGAAAAGCAAACTGGAAAAACAAATTGAGAGAGGTGCAGTTCCTGTAGTGTTCCTGTCTATGAATTCAGGCAAACGGTTCAGAACAGCATTTCCTCACATACTCTCCTTCTTCTTCTGCTGCCAAAATTTTTGGAAGGAATCATTTCAAACCACTTAAAGACTTATTTTTAATACATATATTTTTATATATATTTTTATATTTTCTCCCTTAAAATGAGCCTTTTTTTTTTTTCCCACATTAATGGACTGTTTGACATCATCTGTCACAGTTTTACTATGATTTGTCATATACAACTGTGATTTTTTTTCTTAGAAGCATAGCTTCATGGATGGAGTTAATTCTTGTAAATAACAGGAAAATCACGAGGAATAAAATGTAATAGTAGACATTTAAAAATTAAAAAAATTACTCCTTCAAACTGAACAGAAAATTTTATTTAAGGTATTTGTCCCAAGAACAATAGTCCAAAGCGATAACCCTGATTACACAGGGAAAATATTCGGAGTCAAGTGATGGTAGTAAACTAATAATTTTAAATCAGTGTAACAATTTGCACACTTTTCTGAGCTGCATCCAATACCTACCATTCCAATAACTCCCATTTCACGGCTTCTTTGCTACACTTCATTGAACTACAAAGATCATCTGCATTCCTGTGCATTGGCTTTGATATTGCCTTACATATGGGCTGAGTTGGCTTGCTTAACCCCTGTATTTCAGGCTAAGTACTTTTTTTTTTTTCTGCTCACTTTCTAGCACACACCAAGGACCTAGGAATTGACCTGTTTTCCAGATAATAGGTGTATTTTTCAGTTGCCTTGAGACATTTGTCTGTTCACCACACCCTGGAATTTAACTGTTTATGGTCATCCAACTTCTGGTTTAAGCATATTGAGGACAGGGTACTCAAAGGGCTTGGGATATTTTATATTCAGACAGTAAGTTTTAAAATTAAAATATATAGGCCTTGAGTGTATACCTTTCTGTTTTTTTAAAGACTGTGAAGAACCTGAACCTGTGCTCATACATGTTACACTTTCGGCAGTATATAAGATCAAGGTTATGATTTATTTCTTTTCCCTGTGTGTGTAGAAAGCCAGGCTCTAGCTGGACACTGGGTTATTTGCCTGTTGTTCTTTTGAACTCAGACACAGCAGCAGTGGCAATACCTAAGACAAGATCTGACAGTCAAGTTCCTGAATAGGTATCTTCCACACCATACTATTAACTTGTCTATAAATTCTGCAATGAAAGAGATATTGGCTGGGAATACTTATGTCTCAGAAGACTATGAAGCGTTCTCTATCCACACAACCGCAATATTACTGGTTTTGAGAAAGGATGGTATAACTCAAAGCATGTATAATGCAATGACCTTTCTGAAACCATGATTTTTTTAAAATAACATTTGTATTCTAGCACAGTGTAATGTAGCTAGTTATGTTTGTAACAACAATTGAAACAGGTAAACTGGCTTTTAAATGATAAGGCCGTTAAAAGTTCTGGTATGTAGGAACTGAACTTGACCTGCTAACTTCACTTATAAAAACCCCTGTAATGTTGACTTAGCTGCCGTTTTAGCCAAGGTATGTTAAGAAGATTTGATTTTTTTTCTGATTTTGTTAAGCAATGTGAACATACTATAGAACTGGAGATAGATAGAAGAAATAGACGAAATACAGGGAAAGAACTAAGGAAGAAGAGTCAGAACTACAAATCCTGAGAGTTCAAGTTTGTGTTTCTGTAAAGCATGTAACTATGGAAATAGCATCTTGCCATTTTTATTGGAAGTTTTAAATTGCATCTGTTGCACACTGAGTTCTCTTTTATTCTTGTTAACAATTTTAACCTAAGATAAGTAAAAATAAAGAAGATACTGCTTTCAGTAAAAGTAAACTGTCACAGCAGGGACAGATACTGGAGGGAGCAGATGGTAGAAATTAAGAGAAAGTTAAAATAAGAGTACGTTCAGTACTGCAGCTAGAAATCCATTTACTCTAGAGTCTTTCTATAGTCAGTAAAAAAGACGTATTTCCAGAGTGACTAAAACCTTTGGTGAGCAAGAAAAAGCTCATCTGACATACCAATACAATGACTGCTCCATATACATGAAAACCTCTGCAACTTAGAAAGACAAGAAAATTGGGGTTTTAATTGTTTTGACTTCTTAGTGAAAGAATGTGACCTCACTATCTGTCATCAGCAGAGGAACTCTAAACATTAACCCAATTCTGTAAAAACTACTTGTACTTATCTGCTTGAGAAAGTGGCAGATGCAAAGTTAAAGAAATCTTGATAACAGAATGAAGAAGCATCAGTTAAAAAATGAATAGCAAATGCACGGTAGAAAGCTGCAGACACTAAGAAAGTGTAAGATAATGGTCAGTACTCACAAATGAGTGAGGTCACAATCTATGCTCTGTGAATTTCAGATGATTGATGTTTGGACTACTCTGTGTTGCAGCTTTAGCAGTAATATAACCATATATTATTTTCCATGTTGTCTAAATAAAGGCTCTGTACTTTCCTCCAGCATCAGATATCCTATGTAGTCAATGAATAGAAAAAGAGTCTTTGAAGGTGCAACTCCTCTGAAGCACAGCTGCTTCTGAATAAGAATCTTTTTTTCCTATTAACTATACAGAGTTCAGAAATGATCTTATAGATTGAGGTGCGCATTTGGTAGGATGGATCCCATCCTGAGGGCTGAATATTCTGCCAGGCCATATTTATAACTTTGGAATTGGTAAGGAAAATAGACTTTGGGAGCACTTGGCTGGGATCAGGAACTCGAGTGATCTTTAATGCCTTTGATTGCTGCCAGGAGAATAGGGTAGATAATTCCAGAAGGATCATCCATCAAAGAGACAAAAGTGATTATTTTCCTAACTTAAGCACCTTGTTTGAATAAGAATTCAGAACTTAGTCTGCAAAGCGCTTGTTGTCAAAATACTGAGAACTATTCAAGAGATGCTTCCACCTACTGATGAAATTGTAATTAGAATTTCCTGACTCTTTTATCATTTACATCACTAGATGGCAAAAATCCCCCAACACCCTGGAAAGAAAAAGTATTTTATAATTTTTTGAGGAAGTGAAAAAATGAAGTGATAATTTCCAGTAGGGAAAAAAAAACAGACTTCAAAGCCAGTTTCAGGACTTTAAAGAACTAACTCATAATTTTTGAATTTGGGGAGTTGCTGAGATTGTGTTAGTTGCCTTAATCATATTTCAAATTTTTTTTTTGGTCTTCTGTGGTGCAATATGTAGGGATGTTTGCAAGTATCCTGGATACTGAAGATTTTAATGAGCCGTTCCTTCATATTTCAATGGTAACCTGATGGAGAAAACCTGATAGTCTCCAGAAACAGCTGAACTGACAGTTCCCTGTTGATGTTCTCCTGTTGATATTCTGCTTTTCCTTTATGTGCTTCTTTTTGATGTAGAGAAACAGACTTCTAACAAGTCAGTGCTACTGATGTCTGTAAAAGTACCTTTTTATAAGTGAAAAAAAGAGCAACAATACACACAATGTAAATTATCCATTAATTTCTCAACAAGGCTGATCAGGGAAGACTAGACTGTGTTGGGAATCATCTGTCAGAATTTTATTCTTTTCTTCTTTATAGGTTGTCGGTGTATTTCTGTTTGCATATCAATTACCTGTGTGACATTTCCTGGTGGTTTAAATCACATTTCTTATGTGCAGGCAAGTATCTGTATCCGATACTGGTTCAACTAATTCAGCAGAATCTGAAGACATACGCGATTGGGTAAATTCTACCCTAAAGCTCTGTTCTACCTCTAAAGGTAGTACCAGTCTATTCGAATGAGTATGATTGAGAATGCAGCTGTTTGCATCATTCCGAACAGATACTGAAGCATGCGGCCCAGCAAAGGACATCATCTGCAGTTACTGTATGAAATTTATTTTGGAAAATCCTTTCCTGAAAGCTTAAAAAGCCAAACTTTTTGTGCTTAACTCGTTCTGTTGAAATATTAAGCTAGGCTACCAGTAGCAAAAATTCCAATAGAAATCTTACAGAATGACTGAATAGAGGGTATAAAGCAGAGAACGAGGCTTTGTTGATGAAGACAAAATGTTCTTCGTGTTGAGTGTGCTGGCAGAAAACTGTATTGAGGTAAAGATATCACAAGTAAGGAACTGATCAAAGCAGTAGACTGATTGAAATAGCAGAAAAACTCATTTTTTTCCAAATCCCATAAAGCTTCCAGAAGGTTAATGATGAAGTGCAGGCTTTGTGTATGAAAGGCTCAAGTCTAGACATGCATGTTAGTATGGAGAAATAATTGAGAATTTTTTTACTTTCTGTGAAGAATGAAGACTAATTTCTGAGGTGTTTCAAAACTTATCATTGAATGGAATGAAGCTCTCATTCTTCATGTATTAAGTTAATTCCTTCTGTGATATTTCCTAAACAGTAAGAGGAAGTGTTTTGACTTCCACCTGGATGCAGTTCTGAAATACATCAAAGATACTGACCAGGACCTGATGTAGATGGGTTTAGTGGAGAAGAAGTTTCATAATCATACAAATATTCTCTGTCACAGTAAAAGATTCACAGTCTAATATACTTCATAGTAAAATTTTTGTCCGATTTACTGACGCTCACTCTGTGCAGATAATAAAATACTGACTAACAGATGAATAACTGCTGATGTCTACATTGGTGGATATACGTAAATCTCCTGTGTTGAAACTTGTGTTAGGAGATTTTTCTGGGACTGATATTAAGGTAAAAATATATGCTGGACTCTTTCTTTTTTAGGCTTTCAATGCCTATACAGAAAAATAATATGAAGAAAAAAAAAATAATTTGTTTTAGATATTCCTAAAATAAACTTGCTATGAGTATTCTCTTCTTTTAGAATTCCTACAAACCTTTCCAAGATGAAACTAATATCAATAATCACCGAAGACTTACTCTTTCAAGTCATGCTATGAGGGCTTGTGATAGCATGTGATTTCCTGTGAATGTAAACTTAAGGCAAAATTTTCACCCATCAAAACATCCAAAAAAACCCCCAAAATTTGCTTTTAAAAAACACTGTGTGTGTCCTCACACCATTTCTTTATTATGGTTTCATGGCAATTTCAGTAGAGGATGCTTATTCTTTTTGTTAATCATTGAATGCAAACAGATGATGTGGGACAACCCTCTCTCTTCAAATAGTGTGTTAGAGATATTCTCAAAGGGAAGTCATGGCTACCAGCGGGTCCAATAAGTCCAGCATACAACAATGGAAGAATTAGATTGTCTTATATTGCCATCAAAAATATTTTCGTAACTTGCTTCTCCAGCTGGCTTAGATTCTTTGTCTTAGTTCTGTTGAAATTAAGCTAACCTTGACCCCAAAAGCACTGATAAATTCCTGGTCCTTTTGTTATTACAAATGGTTGCTTTTTAGAGGAAAAACAGTGGCAAGAAAAGACATCACAGAAATGTTGTCTTAACTGTGGCAGACCATGGGAAATTCAGGTTTGGGTCAAACTTTAACCTTTTGCTTTCACTGCAAGTTGGGAGCATTTTAATTCAACCAACTTCTGTTATTTTCAAATTTCTTTAAAAAGCCTTTGAGATCTGTAACAAACTCTGTCTGGACAACGTGTGCTATTTGTCCTAGTTTTTCTTGATGTTCATTATTAATATTGGACATATCAAAGCAGACTGTAACAGCTGTGGAGACACATTTTTGCATATTGACAGGTTAATTTGTGAATTATACTCTTTAACTAACCTCATTAAAAATTGGCCTTTGGACATAAAAGCATATGTATTTTTTTTTTCAAAGTTTTAAAGACTTTTTTCTTCCTCAGCATTCTCGAAGCAACAGATGTGTGACATATCGTTAGCCAAGAGGTTACAATAGAATCTTGAGGGGCAGAAAAATGTTTGAGAGATTTAAAAGTTTGAAAATCATAGCCATAGTGGTTCCCCTCATAGAATAGAATTCCAGGGAAGTTGAGGCAGACATAGAGGGCCAGCTAGATGATCAGAGGCTTGGAATACCTGGTGTAGTGAGGAGAGCTGGTTTATTCAGCCTGTGGGAGAGAAGAATGCCAGTGGGCCGGAAATGATCTACTCTCTAATTAGATCATAGAGAAGACAGGGCCAGACTCCCCTCAGAGGCAGACAGTGAAGAGACAAGAGACACAAACTGTAGCAAGGGAATTTTGGTAGAGATAAATTGGGGGAAAAAAAGAGAAAAGGACGGTGGTCTAGAAGTTATCTTGTCCCATTTGTTTATAGCATGATTATGTCTAAATTGGAACAGGGTGCCATGTCCAGTTACATTTTGAAAATCCAAACATAGGGTTATGGCCACTGCTTATTAAATTTTTTAATGTAATTTAAAGAATTCTAAAGCTAAAGAATTATTTTAGAAAATATACGTAAACAGAATATTGAATAAACTGGGGCAAGTTAGCACCTTTGTGAGATCTAACAGTTGATTTCACAATATATTTCTAACAGTCAAATACTTTCTGTATTATGAGAACATTTGCTTTGGATTTCTATGATTTCTAATCACTTTTTGAAACAATAACTCTCAGAGTTGGATTTGAGTATTTTCCCTAAGGTATCGTACCTTACACCTATTTAACAGAGGCTGGCCATGTTTTGTTATTAGTCAGTTAGTCATTATTATTTCAGTCTCATCATGAAAAAAAAAGAAAACAAACTGTTATGGTTTGATTCAGC